>VZSC01018226.1:134733-183008 GCA_013398225.1 Steatornis caripensis | reverse complement strand
TGGGGTTGTTCCTCCCCAGGTGCAAGACCCTACACTTGCCCTTGTTGAACTTCATCAGGTTCCTCTCCGCCCAACTCTCCAGCCTGTCCAGGTCACGCTGAATGGCAGCACAGCCTTCCGGTGAGTCAGCCGCTCCCCCCAGCTTTGTATCATCAGCAAACTTGCTGAGGGTACAATCTGTCCCTTCACCCAGGTTCAAGACACGTAAGTAGTTTGCATACTGAAATGCAAATTTTCTGATTACAAATATGATAATAGAAAAATCCATTTATTAATATAAAATATTAATTTAATAAAATTCTATATAAATTTTATAGCTGCTTCTCTTTCACAGCAGATGTATTTGAAATGGGAAAGGAAAAAAGCTGGGTAATGACTCTTCAGCAACGACAGTTCAGTAAAAAAATTTCTATTATGTTAAATTCAAAATACTCCAAGTTAATAAAAATTAATATTCTGGCACCATCATTAACAATAACTCATCTTAAGTAATCATTTTTTCTCTATTTTTGATTTTTTAAAATAAATGTATTTGAATATAGTATGTAACTGAGAATTAGTCATTGGACTCAAAAGGAAAACCTTCTGTATAGTACAGCTTAACAGGTTCTGCTTGGGAAAGTATTCTTAACTAAATAACTACCCACAGCACACAATAGAAGCGAACGTTCGCTAAATGTAAATGCAATTCCAGTTTGCACAGAAAATAACTTCGACTCAGTTTACCTCAAATCTTGGTTATGAGTTTATTGAAATGAATATTCAAAGTGTGCACAGGTAAAAAAATGTATAAAAATCACATGCCTGGTTTTTAAGAAAAAAAAACATTCAAAGGAAGACTGAGTTGCCTAATGTCAAGAGCAATAAACTCAGGAAATATGGATTTAGGATCACCTGAGCTGAATTTATTGTAGTGTGGAAACGAACTGTTATATTTTAATGCTGTTGACATCAGATGAATTTATTTGTCTCTTGCCTAGGCATTCTTTGTGCTCCTCCAAAAGCAATTGCTTCTTACCTCTCATGGTAGGACTGTCCTCAGGACATGGGACAAAATATGTTAAATTGTATCCGTGACCACCTGACTGCATCACCACGTGGTGCTGGCATTGGCTCTAACCTCTGCCCCCATACCCACTCTTCACTTAAGGATTCAGGAATCGTATATTCACACTTAAAATTAACGCAAATCTTACAGCTCTGAGTGTACGGATTGGCACACAATATTTAATATTTGACCTGTTTAGATTTGGAGACTAAAGTAAACTCCAAGAACATCTTTCTTATTATAAGAAAAATGTGTGTTTTGTTTTAGTTTCGCCCACCCAAGCCATCCTTTGATCCACATCAAGGCATTTCAGCAGATTGCTGGGAATGGATCAGCTTCTCTTGAAACTTTCTGATCTTTGTGGTAAACTTACCCAAACTCCACTCAGGATGCAGCTGCACGGGTAATTTGGCAATCAATTGGTCAGAAAGGGAATATAAAGCACAAAGTTTATAACCTTCCTTCAAATAACGTTTTCTGTGACTTCATGTTTCCTTGTAAGTTCCTTGCTCAGCTCATCATTAGCATGCTGGAATGAGTGAGTTTTTGTTCCTGGTGCCCACTAGTCCTCAAAAGTAGCCCCAGAGACCCATGACTTTGCAATCTGTTATGCAAACTGTCTGCTATTTTCAACTGAACTCAGAAGCGAAATAAACTCCAGGCAAAAGGCAGCTAATGGTGTGACTTTAGAAATAATTTGCAGTGGTGACTGGTTTACTTTTAAAACACTAGAGACACTATTTTCCTGGTGGCCATCCTTCATAGAATCAGCTGCTTATTTTATGACAGCAGTTAAAGGAGAACCCCAGATGCTCTCTGACCCTTTTAGGTGGCTTATGGGCTTTTAATAGGGCAGTTGAGAATTAAGTCCCCAGTAATCATCACAGGGACATTATGGAGTCAGCTACATGTATACTTGCAGGATTAGACCTTAGGTCAGCTCACCATTGCTAATATTTTCCCTTAAGTGTCAGAGACACAGTAGGTGTAACGCTTGGTGTGCTGCAGAGAGATGACTGCATCTGTTCGCAGAAAGCTCTCTGTGGTCCCTGTAATTAGCTTCAGTGGCTGAATGCTCTCCCAGGATGAATCCAGTTGTTTCCAGGACTGTGGTTTATTTCAGTTTTATACAGGTTAAATCTAATAACTGGGTATCTTAAAAATGCACGTGGATGTAGAGAATGCATGTTCTACTTACTTTATTGTTCCTTCAGACACCGTAGGGACAGGTGGAAACAAGGAGTGGCTTTCATACTTCTCTTTCAGTAAATATAAAAGTAAAGGCTGCTGTTAGCACCTTTGTCTCTCACTTATAGCTTATCAACCTTCAACAACATCGCAAAGTGTGTAGTGGCTATTAATTCAGCCTTTTGAAATGCTTTGGGTTTCTAAAGTGTTTTAAAAAGATCTCCTTTAGTCATTGCATTACAACGCTCTCCCCCTTATTTTTTTTTCCAATTAAATTTTTGCATGTCTCTTCTCAGGTGGTGTGCTTATTTAAATTTGCAACGAAAGTCTGTAATTTTGTGTTCACAAATGTGCAAAAAACATATGCTTATCACACTGAAAGGGGAGAGAGGAGGAAGGGAGGATATTGCCACTTTTTTCTTCACTATTAAGATCTTAAGTCCTTAGTAAATTGGCTGTCCTTTAATGATGTCCTTAACAGCTCATGATGAGCTATTAATTGTATGTGCGCTACATCACTTGCAAAATCTCTCTGTACTGCTTTAGCTTTCCCTTCTCTCAGATTATAGCAGCAAGTATTTATCTGGAAATTCTTCCTTTACCTTTTTCCTAATTCTGGTTAGGACTCCAAAGGTCATACCCCTAGACCGATACAAAGTTGATTTTTCGCTTTAGTCAGGGTAACTTCCCTTTATTTAGCATGCAGGCTCACAAAGATGACAATTTGTTCCATATCCTATCTCTTCTTTTTCTTTATGTCCCCAGAATTTTTTTTTTCTTCTGAAAACAGGAAGAAATTAAACTAATAGCTAGCAAGGACTTACGTTTCCGTGCTTTTTCTTGGGATGTTTGTATTCTATTTATGGCAATTGGTTTTTTATAAGGATTCAGAGAATAACACGTCATTAGATGTACTTGGTTTGCCTAACCATATGCAGATGATGGCAATTTCATGTCAATAGAAACTACTGTTTAAATAGCAGATTTCTTGTTGCAGCTTGGTTTGTTCCAAAGCAGGTTACCAATTGCAGGCTCCACTTCTTTTTCTTGCAAGTTTAGTAATACTCAGGGAAAGAGTTCAGTCACTTTGTATGGGCCACCATTACTTCCATATTTAATTACTGTCTAATGTTTAATCGATTTCTCATTTTCCCCTTTTACTTCCTCAAACTGAGGTAAACTGGAACAATTCCAGTTTATTCTCTTTTTGGGTGGCTTCTGTACTGCATTTTTGATGCTACACAGATGCAATTTTTTTTAATCCTCGGCTTTGCTAAATAAGCTACTTGACTTTTATCATAAAACTAGTTCATCAAGAGCTTTTTCAGCACAGAAGTCTGTACTATGTGTAGAAGAAGACTTGCATATGGTGTTGGTAGTTGCAGTGTTATATTTTCTAGATCCTCACAGAAAAACTGCAAAAGAAGCAATAAGAAAGGCATAATGTTGCTGCAACATGCTGATTTACTGAAAGACAATCAGCAAAGGTTTTATATGAAAATTCATTTGATCTGCATCAACAACATGTATGGATAAAAAGGATGTACTCTACACTACTGAAAATAAATTCCTTCTAGTATATATTATTGCCTGCTGTGCCCATCAAATTGAATTAGCACTTAGTGACTGGGTGAAAAATGGTGCTTGGATCAATCATTTTGGAAACAGCTATAGGAAAACTGATGTGTGTTTCGTGCAACGTCCAAAAATCAATGAGACATAGCTGACTGTGCATATGTGTTGTCATCAAAGCAGCTCAAACTCAGATCCATGTTTAGTGCGCAGTGAGAAGTCAGCACTTACAGGACAATAACAGCTATTTTTAGTCAAGGCTAGTTGTTTGCATACCTGCTTCGGCCATGTAAACAGGATCAGCTGCTGCCCAGTAAGTGTCCTTTCAAGAATAAATAGATAAATAATTGTTAAAAATGTAGTAATTACTAGTTTGTGTGAGTGATAACCTGTGAGTTTTGCCAGAAAACTCATTCTCACAAGTACCATTTGGCACACCTCAAGCTCTAAAACAGTCTTGAAACCTCTCAATTAAAGAGAGAGAGAGAACTGAAGTGACAACACAAGAGACCAAATTTACAAAGAAATAGAAAAAGTAATGTTTGAAAAGCAGAAGTCAAATATATTCTTAGCTTCAATGAAACTCTGTGCATCCATCTTATTTAACACTTCAGCCTCAAATGCTAGAATACTGATGTACGGAACCTGGAAAAAAAAATCATAACTTTTTCTTATGTATAACAAATATTCATATACAGATTTTGAAGAAAGAGTAAGATCTCTGCCATTATTTAGAGGAATAGAAAAGTGCATTCCAGAAATAGGAATTCCTCTTAACATAAATTAGTCCATGAATTCCTTAATTTTTTTTAAAAATCTTCCTGTAAACTAGATCCTATAAGCTACAGAAACTGTAAGATTCTCTCCCTGCATCAGGGAAGTTCGTCTTGTGTGTTTAGTTTCCGCAGCAAGCTATCATACAGAGAACTTGCCTTAATAAGCAGTTGTACAATTAAGCTTGAGGGATAAGCATCCAAAAACTTTTACATCACAAGAAGCTGGGACCTGAAGTCACTGAAGCAGGTAGGTGTATTTGCCATATTTTTAAAAGGTAAGGGAGTGATTGCAGCTAGGTTTGCTAGAAGGTGTAACCTCTTATTAGCCAACTAAACTTATGACTGTTAGAGCTATTAGGTACACAAGGCATGCCTTAGCTCTCCTTTTTCACTGATGTCATGTTAAGAGCAGGAAGTGTGGGGGGGATAAGTTCCCCACCTGCGTGCGCTTGGCTAGCCTGTTAAAGTCCCAGGAAAGATGAGAACCTAGCGCTGGATCAGCCTGTCTGAACCCAACTAGACAGCACACTATATCAGAGGGTGATTCTAATGCCCTTTTTGGGATACCCCATTCAGACTCCTCAGTCAAACGAATTATTCAAGTTTCTGGAAACTTACACTAAAACAAAGCTCAGCTGTGAATTTTTTTATACAAATGCGTGACAGTTTAAGATTTGTGGTTTGCTGGTGATAGTAGACTTACCGCAAAACAAGCATGAAAACGGTAGACACACAAGATCTAGTCACTTAATAAAAGAAAAGCTAGCTGAAGTTAAGAGCTAAGTGCACTTAAAGTATAGTTCTTGCCCTACAGGCGTCCCTATGGGGGAGAAGGCAGGTTCAGCGTCAACCAATCCCAGCAGTTACAGTGGAGTCTTCTCTAAATTTTATTCTCTCCCCCAGTCCTTTTATATAATTTGATATTTAGGTGGAGCTTGAGTGACTCTAGTCATACACACTTTTGTCACTGATTGGTGAAGAATTCTGTCGCTTCGATTTAAAGGTATATCTTCCCTAAAATTCACTACGCATGCTCAGTGAGTGGTGGTCACACCTGAGAGGGGGGCAGCTTTGGGATGGAGGTGTGCTTTTTCAGTATTGTAATGAGATGATAACGAGCAATGTTCATCCGAAAGACAGCGATTTCGTCGTGATCTTCCACTCAGTCTCTTATCTTCCTTGGTTGGCAGCTGCTAAATATACAGTTCCACAGTACCATCAAGTTCCCATCCTTGCAAAGATTAGAACAGAGCCTGGCCGTGGAGTCTTCGCTCCACTCCACCCTCCGTTCTGTTCCTCTTAGCATGTGCTAAGGTTACAGATAGTATTGTTTAGGGAACTATCGTGGGAGTAGCCAACCTCATTCTGTCTTGGAGGCCGCAGCTGCATTTTACCCTAACATTTCTTTAGTGTTATAACTTGAAACTTTAGAAGTTTTTTTTCCTTTCTCTAGTTCTCTCTAATTTTACCCCAATTTTTTCTCTAATTTTACCCCTGCCCCCAGGTTGTTATACCACAACTGATGAGGGAAATACTTTATCACCCAATTGATTATGACTGAATGAGGAGATTGCACATTGAGCAACTGTAAAAAGTAGCAAAGATTATTAGACCACTTTAACCAAACTCCATTTGCAAAAATCAATTCTATCACAAGAAAAATATTTATCGCTTTTTATCTTCATGAAGGATTGATGCTTAATACTACAAAAAGCATCTAGCCCCTGGCTGGCACCTAGAAAATACGCTACATTTGCTTAAGCTGTTGTGCCATTATAATATTGCATGTAAACAGAAACAAATTATGCACATTAATTTTTTAGAGGTGAGAAATTATAATATGGGATGAAGACGATTTGGCTGATGTGTATTTATATATTAGACACGTCAGAATGTACTCACAAGTGATATCAGCATGTAAAAAGATTTTGTGTACCTAAAATGCCAGACTGCTAAACCAGGCAGTGCATCTCTTTCTCTAAGCTTGTTACAGAGTCTACTGTAAGAAAACTCTCCTCAGTTATACAACCTGTGGATAAGAATCATGGCCTTGTTCAATAAGATTTCAGTGGTTTCCCTAGCATTATGATCACTATTCAGTATCTTTACCCTGTAGTAAATGCCAAGTAACTTCACTGTATTTTTTTTTCTAGTTGAGCTGTTAAAACATGCTTCTTGCATGATGATTGAAAAAGCAGTTAATTATGGAAGTCTGAATCTCCAGTGCTTTGAAACCACTTGTTCCTGACTAAATGAATACTAAAGTGTTATCAAATCAGGATTTTCAACCCCCTTCATGCTGTTAAGTGACCAAACAGTGTAGATAATGCAGAGCCCTGCCCATTCCTTTTGTGTATTCACCTGTAAAATAACCAGCAGAGTAATCACATCCTTACAGTTTGAATGGCTCTCTTTAAAAAAAGCAAACAAAAAACCTCTCAGGCAGCAAACACACTGCATCTCCCCACTCCTTTGGCACCTGGGCAGAACAGCTCAGCAGCACTTTCCTCACAGACATCCTGAAACAGAGAGGGTGTTTCTGGTTTGTTAAAAGGCAGTAGCAGAGGCAGACCCGCCTTTGGACTGGCCCACATTTTTACCCTTCAAATATTTTTCATCTACATCTAACTTCACCACCTGCACACACTGAGCGCTCTGCATTGCCCCAAGCCTCTCTTCCTCTACCTGTAGCAGCCAACCTGCGTTTTTCCTCCACTGCCTATCTTTTCTACCCACCACTCCCACCCTGTCCAAAATAAAGCCCATCCTTGTTTCCTAAGTACTGGCAGAGGTAACTCTGACTTCCTCCACCACTGCAGTTTAGGGCACCTTTGCACCTCCCTTCTCTCCAGTCCCTGAAAGTCCCCTGCAGGTAAGAGTGCATCCCTTGCTACACGGGAAAAGCAGGATCTGCCCCATCTGCAGTGCTAGTATGACCACCGACACATGCCTTCCCAGCTTTCTTCAACTCTCCCATGAGCAGAGGGAAGAGAAAAGGTGGAGGGAGGAGAGGGAACAGTCCTTTTTCTGCCAGGTCACCATTGCCATGCATAGAATGCCTCCAGCTCTTGCCTTGTTTTTCTCTCCCTGCTCAACACCTCCTGTTCCCCTACAAACCCTGCGTTGCAGGAAATCCAATTTTATTGCCTAAGTGAGGGGAGAGCTTTTGGGGAATACCTAAAGAGAGCAGCAAACAGAAGAGATAGAAAACCAAGTGGGGTAGAGAGAAAGGCCAGGCGTACCGGGGGCGAGAAGCTTTTTGTGGTTCTCTTGGGGGAAAACTGCCAACATAGTCAACAATTATACTAGTGTTTTTCTACCATGGGTAAGTTAAATGTATTTAATTGTGAAGCACTTTATAGCCATGTGTGCATAGTATATTTGAACTGCAAAGTGCTGTTATACTTGGCCATAATATAAAAGTAAATTCCAAGGTTTTTTTTAATCCAGTAAAACAGTTTGAGCTATTACATTAGTCATTATGGACCCCAGCAGAGGTGTAGGAATCTCATTAGGAATGTAAATGTCAGGTAGGACACTTAAAAACCTCATTACGTGGAAGAACCCAAGTATCAGAAGTGACATAAATTGCTGGACAACCTGAGTATTGCAGAAGAGAAATCCTACAGAGCGTTGTAATGTGGTTTTAAATGGAATGACAATTACTACCAGCTTTATCTTGAGATAATGAAGATTAAATGTACAGATAACTAGAGTTGTGCTTAAACTGACTGACTAAAAAGAAAGTAATGTAGAGAAAGGTAATAAGTCTCTTCAAATATTGAATAAAGCTCTTAGGGCAATAAAAACCTTTTGTAGGAGTTTTGTGTACTTTAATACTATATCTGTTACTAGTAATACTACAGAATGACATATGGTATAAAATTACACAGATACATCATTCCAGATCTGAAATTTAGGCTTACTCAGCAAAACCTACTTTCCTAATATAAACCTAGCTATTAATTTTTTTGGCCTCCATATTTGATTGTTTAATACTTCCCACACCTTGTTTTGTGATGCAGAAGCCAGGCTCTACCTGGCAAGAGCGTGAAGAAATGACTGCTAAGTGGGTATGTTGGGTTTGTGGGGCCAGATTTTGGTAGCAGGGGGGCTACGTGGATGGCTTCTGTGAGAAGCTTCTAGAAGCTTCCCCTATGTCCGACAACTCAGTGTCAGCTGGCTCCGAGATGAACCCGCCACTGGCCACGGCTGAGCCCATCAGCGATGGAGGCAGAGCCTCTGGTATTTAAGAAGGGGGAAAAGTTGCTGCAACAGCAGCCAAAGAAAAGAGTGAGAATATGTGAGAGACACAGTTCTGCAGCCACCAAGGGCAGCGAGGAAGGAGGGGGAGGAGGTGCTCCAGGCGCTGAAGCAGAGATTCCCCTGCCACCGGTGGTGACCATGGTGAGGCAGGCTGTCCCCCTGCAGCCCGTGGAGGCCCACGGTGGAACCGATCTCCACCCACAGCCCGTGGAGGACACTAAGCCAGAGCAGGTGGATGCCGGAAGGAGGCTGTGACCCTGTGGGAAGCCCATGCTGGAGCAGGCTCCTGGCAGGACCTCTGGCCCCACGAAGAGAGGAGCGCACGCTGGAGCAGGTTTGCTGGCAGGGCTTGTGACCCCACAGGGGACCCACGCTGGAGCAGTCTGTTCCAGAAGGAATGTGCCCTGTGGGAGGGACCTATGCTGGAGCAGTTCGTGAAGAACTGCAGCCCGTGGGAAGGATTCACATCAAAGGGGCTCGTGAGGGACTGTGTGCCGTGGGAGGGACCCTGCGCTGGAGCAGGGGAAGCGTGTGAGGAGCCCTCCAGCCTGAGGAGGAAGGAGCGGCAGAGACAGTCTCTGGGGAACTGACTGCACCCCCCATTCCCCGTCCCCCTGCGCTGCTGAGTGAGGAGGAGGGAGAGGCATCGGGAGTAAAGCTGAGCCCAGGAAGAAGGGAGTGGTGGTGGTAAGGTGGTTTTAAGATTTCATTTTTATTTCTCATTACCCTACTCTGATTTGATTGGTAATAAGCTAAATTAATTCCTCAAGTCGAGTCTGTTTTACTCGTGACGGTACTTGCTGAGTGATGTCTCCTGGTCCTTGTCTCGACCCACGAGCCTTTCGTTACATTTTCTCTCCCTTGTCCAGCTGAGGAGGGGGAGTGATAGAGCAGCTTGGTGGGCACCACGCATCTGGCCAGGGTCAACCCGCCACAGAGGGTAAACCCTTGTAACTGTGCAGAGAGTGGGGACAGGACCACTGCACATCTTTACGTGATTTCAAAGCGTTATTGGAAGAAATGAAATGTAATGTTTGAAGATGCACACTTGCCACCTGCTGCTGTAGTGATGAAGCTTGAGTGGTTTGTCAAGGGGGAAGAATAACATTAGGAATTCACAGAGGGAATGAGGAGAACACAAACTGCTTTTGACTGCTCTTCACCTTTCAGCTGCTTCCTTGTTCTGTCTTTCTCTCCTTTCGCACCTTTTCCAATTATCAAGGAAATTTTGGAGTACGGTAGAATTGACTGTTTGCTTTGATGTAAATAAAATTAAACTGAACTTCTTGAAGCAATCAGTTTTGATTATTTTGGTTTCTCTTTATTTAAAGAAATTGATAGGAGTGTTATAGTGCACCCAGAACTCTGATCACATTGTACAGGCTAATCAGAATAAGGAGCTTTATGTACTGTATCGTATCAAGATTAGCCACATGGTGATTAGGAAGGGCCTAACCAGGTTCAAGAACCTGCCTAACGGAGGCATAAATATCCAGCAAGCATCCGCACTCCTTCAGCAGCTGAACTGTTCTATATAATACATAGCATGTATTTTTTTTATTTTAAGTCAGTGACAGAAACACTGTCCAAACAAAGAACAGCATAGCACGTGTTTTTTCTTTTTGAGGAAAGACAATAGAACCAACGGGAGATAGAAGTAATGAAGGTACTGGGATGAGTTTGTTATACCTATAAAGCATAAATTAGTCGGGCTTTACCTTTAAATCTCCATTGGATTTGCTCATTCACTGCTGTCCATATAAAACCATCACTCTGTTTAGCACAATTAGACTTGATTGTTTAAACAGGCTGGATTGAAATAGCATTAATTAGTTATGTCATGCTATTACTCATTGTCCATAAACTTGTGTTACCATTCAGATCATGCTTGAATTTACTGCCAGAGCAAAACCTGAAAAACATATCAGACAAAGTATACTTTATGGAGCTGTTTTATATTTTACTTATTCAGTTTTCTGAGAGAAGGCATAATGCAACACTATAAAAAGCTTTTTAAATCTAAAATGGGGTAGGGAAAGAGAGAGAAGAGGGAGATTGGACCAAATTTTATTTATTTTGGTTAATATGTAGGTTTGCAACCAGGAAACCGTTCTATTTTTCCATGTTTAATAGCTCATATTAAAATTTCTAATTTGACTTCCTGGGTGCACAGAGTTGGTCTTTGCCTTTTACAGAGATCCCAATCCAGCAATTTACAGGCACAAGATTTATTTTCCTTCTCACAGATGTTTTACTTTGCCTTGCTTTTATATTTGCTTTTTTCTTTTTAGCTCTTTTATTATGAGCACATGAACTCAAGAAACACAGAATAGCTTAAATTAAGATTTAACTAGGTTTTTTAAGGCCATACAAAGTCAAGCACAGAGGAACGAGCACACCATGCTTACTGTGATCCAAGTTACTTTAAAAACCAAAGCTGAACAAAAATGTCAGCATTTATGTTCATTTACACAGAGTAGCGCCTGTTTATGTATGGAAAACATTTTTTAAAAATTTAAATTAAAAGTAATTTTCTAGTTCTAAAAACCAGACATTATCAAATCCCTAACTTCATGTAATAGCAATAACTCTATGCTGCCCCATATTCTGCTTTGTGCTTGGTTGGTGCACCAGCTTGCTCCTTTGGTGTGAGCAATTACTGTCATAAGGCAGAAATCTGCTTCATAAAGCGACAGTTTAAGCTCAGGATTCTTAATGGTGGGCCTCTTAGCATAATGGTTTCTTAACGTAACTTTGAGTTACCTAGGTGGATCAAAAAGAACCCTTGAGTGAAAAAAATGTTCTGTCTTCCAGAGGAGTCTCTGATTGGCTTTGTAGTTCTTAAGCATATAAACTGCTATTATTTCATTCAGTACTAAAACTTGTACTGAGCTCGTGTAAGAACTTTGTTTGAAGACACCCAGAAGACAAGAAAGAATGAATGTCTGTCTTTTAACAGACTGCTTTCTNTTCTGTCTTCCAGAGGAGTCTCTGATTGGCTTTGTAGTTCTTAAGCATATAAACTGCTATTATTTCATTCAGTACTAAAACTTGTACTGAGCTCGTGTAAGAACTTTGTTTGAAGACACCCAGAAGACAAGAAAGAATGAATGTCTGTCGTTTAACAGACTGCTTTCTCCTCTCACACAATGTTTTTATATTAAAAAAAAAAAATCAATGGAGAGGCATAATGGCAAACAGTTACTCCTCCTTTAACACCCAAGACTTCTGCGTTTGTTTGGAAAGCTTCCTTCTGTAAGACAGGTTGAGAAGTTTAAAAAATACATTTAGTTAAGCTAGAATCCTCTGGTCCTTCAGTGTGAAACAAAAAAAAAATAAGCAAAGCATCTAACTTGCAAAAAGTAAGTTTCATTGAGAAACTTCATCAGACCCTATGTAGACAATGTAGTGAAGGCAAATGGGGTGTTTACTGCTCTGTTTTCCTCTTAGGACTGTATGGCGTGTAGATTTTTTAATATAATTATCGTTACTGAATCCTGTGGAAATTTCCAACTGGTTGGATGTCATGGTCCTCAAATTCTAGTCCCAGTTTGTTTTTTTCCTTGCTGATAAGTTTGGCAACCTCCACTGTCCTTCCCTAATCACAAAGGAGAAATATCGGCCTCTTGAGTAGCTGGTAGAATTAATGCCTGATGATTCTACAATTAATGTAATTTTTATGCAGCAATTTTACTGTTGTCCAATAACCAGGATGAATCTCTTCATAACGGCGATCAAACATGGTAAGAAATTTTAACTTAGACAAGAGCATGAGATACACATCTAATCAGAACTTTCTGAATGTAAATCATATTCATGCAACACAGATTTCCTTGGTAAAAGTCAATAACACTAACTAGGAAAAATTCATTCTGTCAAACATACAGTACTTTTAATGTGCTCAAATTTTGTTGGGTGCTCTTAGACTGTCTTTTAAATTTAGCTTTCCAGACACAGCTAAACCACATTCTGGATGCAAACCATACCACAACTTCATGTAATTTTGATCCAGAAGAATTACATGTAGCCTTTGAGGGTTGTGAGTATACCTTTTTTTCATTTCCTTTCAATACTATCAACATCCAAGTAAGTCTTGGCAAATGTGGGTTAGTCAATGATTTCTACTGGCATTACTGGTACAGCTTAGAAGAGAGAGAGTGAGTCACCTACCAGACATAATAACTGTATTAGGAAGGATGCTATTTGTCACACTGATCTTTGCCTGCCTGCACAGCAGGAGATGAGAAGGCAGCTTGCCTGACTTTATGATTTTTTTTTTTTCCCCTTTCTCTGATTTGGCTAAATCTAATTCTACTGAAGCCAGTGGAAATATTTTCTCATCTCACGTAGCCTTGGCTCATGTAACCTTTCATAAATGTCTGTTTTATTTCCGTATGCAAGCCTTGCTTTCATTCAGGAATCCCAGCAAATACTGCGAAATCCCTAGCATTCACACTAATTTATAAAGGAAACCCTCCGTCATTTCAAAAACCTACAAAGCCTGTAATTAGAATCTGAATACATGAAGCAAATGTGTCAGGAGAAGATTTTTTGAAAATCCGGGTGAGGACAGGACTCAAAAATTTTAAGTCTGTGGTAAGGCTGAAAGCAAGAATATGTTATTTCCTCCCCTACTTTCAGCAGTTGCCCCTGCTGGCTTGTCATGGACTAGTTATTGCAGGCTGGCGTATAAATCCAAACTTTGCCTCACTGGGAATTATTTTTCTGTATTTCTAGTATATTTTTAAATTAGAATTCTGAACTCTATGTTCAAAGTTTTTTCTCCTGTTTGTGTTTTTATAGTCTAAATCAACTACAAGAAAAAAAGCAAATGCTTGCTTTGGTGAATGGTAATCTATTTTACCACCTAGACATTGGTGATGGAATATAGGATGGGATGGGATATACAATGGATGAGCTGCCACTTTTTCTGCAGCCGAATATCAGTAAGATGGAGACCTGCCTGCCTCAAGGTCTCAGCATTAGCTGAAGAAAATTTCCTTTAAAGTAACACATGAGTTAGAGCAGTATAAACAGTAAGGTTGCCAATTCATTGCTATGGGCTTTAGTCTATACTTGATTTTGACGCGAATGTTTATTTTACACCGCAAGGTTTGCTTTTACCAATCATACTTCTCCTCAGGGTTTATTTAGTTTTGCCAATACTAACAAAACTATTTGTGTGGTACCTGCTGGATTATTATCAAAGACATATAGCAAGTCATTCTACACCCTCTTCTTAACGTCTTTTTAACTCAACTATATAAACAGTTAACTTATTCCTTAAGTAACTGCCTTCCAAATCCCAAGTCACTTCAGAATTCTCTGATTATGTATGTACTGGATGTCACTTGTTAAATTTTGTTTTCTCAACATTTTTAGAGTGAAATGTTCTGGCTATCAGAACATGCCAGTGGTGTTTCGTATATTTCAGTCGTTCCACGGTTGTCTGGGCCTCTCATCCTTCTTGTACTGCTTTTCCTTGTCAAAATGTTGGTTGAAGACAGAGCCATTTTCTAAACATTTCATTTGGTGTTTGCTTTTTTGCTACTTTTTTTTTTTGTGTGTGTGTGTGTGTGATTGGCCACTAACTTTAATATCTCTTAGGACTCCTGAGATGGACAGACTGTTTTTTCAACTTGATAAACTAGAAAGACTCGTTCAGTGCTCAACAAACAAGGGTCTGTTTGCATGCTCTTTCTATTTTAGGATACCCTGAATTTACCAGATCTCCGAAGTAGTCTCATTTTGAGCTTAATACGCTTAAGAGTTTATACTGCCTCTGCTTTATTTTCTCCTGGCTATCATTGATCAGTGCTGAGAATTCCTACAGACCCTTGTGTATTTTAGCATTTTTCTGTCATGACTGTTGTTATGCATTGTGTTTTCCAGGGACAAATTTCACATGGGATTGGTGAATCAATGTTTTCTGCCAAATTTTTGAGTGTTTGGCAAAGTGACAGTATTAATTGAAAAAACCTGCTGGCGGTTCAAGCATGTAAATAGGGGCACTTCTTGTTTCCAGCTGTGTACTCTAGCCATTTAGAGGCAGGATTTTAGTTCTTAGTCACATGAAAGCTCTCGCACTGAATGTCAGGTAAGTCTTCCTTCAAGAGGAATATTATCTCCATTCCAGGTGAAAACAGATTAGGTCAGTTGAAGTTGTCACCCTTGAGAAGACTGGGTTTGATTTTGTGATAAGGGAATGATCTCAGAGAGAGTAGGTAAGTTTTTCCTGGAGGTGGTCATCTACCACAAAAACGAAATGAGTGAGGAGATGCATAACTTTCCATCACTAGACTTAAATAGGGATTTCCAAATCTTTGGTATTGGGGTTCCTGGGTCATCTGCCTAGAGGACAAGCATAGGCCTATATACCAGTTTAGGCTTAAGTGATTTATGAGCTGTGTGATACCAAATTGTTGGTGAAATTCACTTGAGTGGGTACAACTACAGTCTCTCTTTAAGTTGATATGCAGGCTTCTGTTCTGCTATAAAGGTGTGTTGATATTTTCTAGGGGATAGAATATTTAAATTCAAGTTTGAAAACAATAGAAGATCATTTATTGTGAGGAGCTATGATCCTCACATAAGAGAATTTAATTGAGAGCCTGCACAAAGACTGTTATATCTCCCTTGCTACAAGGGCAAATTCTCATCTGTTAGGAACTGCTGTGTTTGCTGGGACAGATGTTGATGTGCAGCTGTGTTGTGGTTCTCCATTCCCCTGCAGTTCTACAGAGAAAGAATCACAACTGGGAAAAGCCCAGGGCTCTGCCCATTTACCTACTTGGCATCGTTAGCCTCCAGGCCCTGATGCTTGTATTCTGCTCTCCAGCTGAATAGACTTTCTTGCAGGCGAGAAGTGAACTTTTAGAGCTAAGCAACCTGGCCAGAATATTTTAATATTTAGCACTGAAAAGTTATTTCTAGTTCAGAGCGGGATTCTAATTTAAAGAAGCCCTGCTGGTTTTGATGGGACAGGGAAAACACTTAAGCCCTGCTTTAATCCAGTTAGTCAGTCCAGGTATCAATAAGAAGGTTCCAACCAGGACCTCAGGATAATTAGGCTGTGTATTTCTGCAGTGCTTTTTTTGCTCGCTAATACCTGAGCTAGATGTCTTCAATTTACCCTGGGTAAGGATACATTTGCTGCAGTCATGCTTCTGACTGTGGTGTGGACATAGCATATGACTCTTATTTCTCAAGGGAAATAGGCAAGTTTTCCTGGCAAAAAATAGGAAAAACTAATGACTGCATCTACTTTTCTTCGTTATCGTCATAATCCTGCTGCTGCTGTTAGGCAACATGTCAGCATTTAGAAGTAAATCTCTGCCATGTTAGAGATGTGTGCTGACTTATAAACATCATGCTATATTGCAAAAACACATAGGATTTCTGAGTGGGTTTTTTCCCCTTCATGACTTCAGGGTTATTTCTGTGGGTGACATTACTTACTAGTCTGTATCCCTACTTTCTTCTGATTTTATTAATTGGTCCTTGCTTTAGAAGTAAACCAAACTGCACAGATTTGTTTTGGATATAAACAATGAGTTTTTCTGGTAATAAAAGCGACTATTTGTGAACTTACTTAAAAAGAGAGAAGCACAGAGCTGTTATTGTGACAATTTTGTCTCATGGAAATTGATGTGAATCTATGAATTTCACTAAGAAGGAAGAAGGTAACAAGACTTGACTTGTTTTTATAAAATCCCTGTTTGTGGATAAGTTTTAATGAAATCTTGATCCTTTATAATTAAGCTGCAGCTTAGTAATGGAAAGAAAAAATGGCTTGGAATAAATTGATTCAAAATTTAGAAATGGTTATTATGAAATTTTCCTTGAATTTAAACCTTGTGAGTCAAATCATGATGTGTCATATTCACAATTTGTACCAGCTGACTTTAAGTGTACTTCATTAGTGTAATGCCAGTGAGAATCTTCCACTTACTGAAACCGTAATGAATGCAGAAGATGATTTAACAAGCTTTTAATCCACATTAATCTAAAACATGAAGAATCAAAAATAACAATGAGATTCTTACTTATAATGCAATTGATCATGTTAGTGATCCGCATAGCCTAAAATCCCTATATCTTTTTTGAGATCTTAAGGACTGTTAAGCATAGGAAATTTATATACAATATATTCCTTGCAGTGTTTCTGGTAGGAAATTTGACCCTGGCTCTGTTCATAGGCTATCTAGTTAGAACCTAACCATTAGTTATTACAGAGCTACTAAAATCCATCTTAAAAACAACAACAAATTTATGTAAAATAAATTATAGTGCTTCAATACATCAGTCCTTAAGATGAGTTTTGCATGATCTTGAATAAACTTGTGCTTTATAGAGGCAGTACGCTTATTTTACGCAATGCTAATAGTAGGTTGTTTTGCTGTAAAATGCAAATGGATTGAGAGTTTTGTTTTATTGCTGTCTCTGGTGATGGCTTATTGTTTGTTCAAGTGAGCAGTGAAAGGCTTCTTAAACTGAAATTCTTAAACTGAAAGTTTCTTTATAACGTGTCTAGATAAACGAGCTGATTCTGATCTCATGCTTTTTATACTTGAGTGACTTCATTGCTGTTGCTATTGTTTTCATGCCATCCAAAGTCATGATCTGTCTCAGTGGGAAACTGGAGACCTAAAGTTAAAATAATTAGCATTAGTTAAACATTATTTGGAGAGTGGCAATATTTCAGACTAAGATTTTTAATATTTTTATTCAATTAATTAAATTTTATTAAGAACCACAATGAATACAGGAGTTAATAGCCCAGTTGTGTTATGTGTCTGCATCCAGCAAAAAAGCACAAGTTTGAAATGACTTCCAATCTGCAACTTTTTTAGCAGCCAGACTGAGTTAAGCTGGTTGAATAAACCCACAAATGTCACTAAGTAATGATAGATTACCACAATCACTAAAAAATCCTAATATTGCCCAAAAGGAAAGTCATGTGCAATGGACACAGAAATCACGGAAATTAGTGTACCCTTCAAAAAGCTTCTAATGCTACAAATCCATGAATATGTAATAAGTTTGGTTCATTAACATAAATGTTTATGTATTATGTCAAACGAGTGAAAGATGAGGATTCAACATAAGAGTTTTAAGCATTTTGTAAGGAGAGTGATTTAAAAAGGGATGATTTGATGACAGAGACAGGATTCTCAATCTACAGTCTATGCTCCATTAATGACTCTATCTTAGGCAGTGTAATAATATAAATATAGTGACAGGGAGACCCAAATGTGGGATTTTTTTTCCATGAAGGACTATTGAGAGTTTTCAGTTGTTCTCTGTCATAAGCTAGGTTAAAATGTTGAAATTTTAATCATATTTGTAGAATACTCTTTTTCCAAATTTCAACGTTATCAATTATATATATACTCTTAAAAGTAACTCGATTTTTAGGGAGTGATCCAGCTAGCAAATCACATTGGTCTAGCATTGCCTTAGAAACCCTACATGATTACACCTGGACTTCAAGTGCTGCTCCAGAAGGGTGAGGGGCATCAACCATGGATGTTGTCCCAATACATATCTTGCGCACCTTAGAGGATCTAAAATAGCATTAGATGCATATGTTTAGGCAGCTGAATACCATCGTTATAGTATTATGTAACACAATTTTTATTGCTTTGCTTTTATATCTTGTGAAAATAATAATATTTTAAGTTATAAAATTAATTCTATGAAGAGCTTAATGAAGTAGAGCATTTGATTACTTAACTCAGTTGCTTTAGGAATTTTTTTTAATCTTTACTAGCTCTTTGTAGTGCCTTAGATACTTCAAATGACAGACAGTAGCAGTAGATATCAAGCAGTTAGGTAGTTTAAATTGCTAGGAATGTTAATAGAAGCAGTAGTTCAAGGAACGAAATTCAGCCACAACAAATCAAGTTAAACCCATATTTAACTGTTTTCAGACAGAATTTTTAGCACCGTACAAATGATACTATGCAATTAGCATATAAGACACATAGATGCTTAGTTTCATATAGGTAGGAAAATGAGGATGCTTATGATGAATATTAACACTGAAACAAAAATCAGGAAAAAAATGAAAATGCGATACGTGGAAAAGATCTAATAGACACCTGTGGTCCTACAAAGAAGTAAGTACAATGAACATTTCTTTGAACAGTTGTGTGACTTAACATGCTGTTGGGTTGACAGAGAAAGGGTTACAAAAGCTTGCAACAGAAGGTCAATTTTATGCCCTTTGCCTTGTCAATGGTTAAGGAGAATATATGGAATCAGACTGAATGGCTGTGGGCATGTGTTACTGGCAATACAAAACCGGAGAGTTGTTATATGAAGCAAAAGCTTGTTATAGACCCAGGGAGCAAGTCAAGCTTACAGCATAGTCACAGAGCCCCACAGCCACATGGGCAACAGCCACCTCAAAGGAGCTATAAATGCAAGCCGAGACCTCAGAAAAATGTTTTCTACTTCCTGGTGTTGTAAGAAAATTCTGGAAAGCCAGCAGAGAATCCTCCATTACTCTGGCAGCCTGCCACTGTGCCTGGAGTGATGGCTTCAGACAAGTTTGTGCACGTGGAATCACCCTGCCACCATTCCACAGCCTTCAAAGGCTTTCTGTCAGTGTTGGTCTGCCACAAGACATAGCTAATATACCCTGTGGTCCTGTGCAAAGTAGTTCTTATTGCCTTACCCATGTTGATGACTCCTGCGAACTGGGTCCAATTTCCCCTCTGTGGTGACTTGCACATGACATGGGGACAAACCAAGACAGTACCGGTAGTTTACCTCAGAGAGACGTTGTAACGTTCAGCACGTACAGTAGGTTACGTGTGTAGAATTACTTGATTAGAGGTTTGCCCTGCAGCTTTTATGTTTTTGAAGCATTTTACAAGCCTTACGTGAGGTTACCCTCTACTTTTTATACTGGAAGAGACTGCCTGGCTGGTGCTATATCGTAGGTGATGTAATATGTCCTATTGGAACAAGAACAAAAAGACAAAGGGAAGAAAGAAAGAGCCTATTCAGAGATTAATTCCCATGAGGAAAACAAATGTTTGATCGCAGGGAGGAGAAAATCAAGAACTGATTCTCCAGTACAAGGAAGAGGAATGTTGACAGAAGAAGGTGCATCAGCACAGACTGAGACATGTTATTTTTCTTAAAATTGCGGACTCTAATTTTTGCAATTTTCATACCTAAAGCATTAAAATTAGAATGTAGTAAAGGCATAGAAAGTAAATATATGGCTACATATAATTGCTGTATTTAATCTTTCACATGGAAAACACTATACGGAGAATACATTGTGAAAAGATCTTTGTCGAGCATTACTGACTGAAGCTGTAGCAGAGAAAGCCAATAAACTTAACATGCAAATTGTGGCACTCATGAATCATCCCAGTCTCCCGTTTGTCAGTGTAGGAGAAATACAGTATGGTAGACATAGGAAATCAATGCAACTGCCGCACTTTAAATACTCTGAGTTTCTAAAGGTCAGACCATTCTGGCTATTCTGCATTCACTCACTTCTGGTACAATTCCCTTCACCCTCTGCTGAGTTTGTCTTTAAAAAGGAGAAAATTCCTTAAGCTCACGTGTTTTTTGTCCCTCCCTCAGTTTTTGTAATGCTGCTACTCATGGCAGCTCAGTAAATAATTTTTGTCAGAAATATGTAATGCAATAGGGCTTTTTTCTTAAGTAATCTCATATTCGAGGAATTTCTGGGAAAGTTCGCCAAAGGGCCACCTTTTTGTTGGGTGTTTGTACAGCTCCTGTTACTGCATCTGTGCATCCTGTGTATAGGGGATGCACAGATATCTAGATACGCATGCTTAATACTACGCCTATATTAATAATAGAGAAGCAAAACTGAGTTGGCAGTTGGATTTAAGGGGTGATCATCGTTAGAGGTCCAATCTAGTAACTCTGGTCAATATCTGAGAGAAGTGCCTGTGTTAGAGTCAGGCCAGAATCAAGCAGTTGGTGAAAGGGGAGTTGGGAGTATCTTTGTGTTTGTACAAGGGCGGCCTTGACAAGGATGAAAAGAGAAAGTGTGGACAAGGGTGTTTAGACAAGAAAATCATGCTACACTAGAAAAGGGAGCACAAGAAATGTGATGTTAACTTCCAGTTCACGTGTGAGTCTGATTTCATAATGTAGAACCACAGAAGTGTTGGCTGGAAGTGACCTATGAAGGTCCAACCGTGCGCTCAATGCAGGACTGTCATCAACGGTAGATTAGCTCAGCTGTGGCTTTGTCTAGCTGAGCCTCAAAAACACACAAAAAAATGGAGATTTCAGCATCTCTGAGCTGAAAAATAAACCAAAAAAGTGCCCCATAAATCAAACTGAAGCCAGACAATGAGTTGCTTCTATTTAGTCATTTCTTTGTGCAGACCTGAAAGAATATGTGCAATTGAAAGTGAGGATTTGGTTACTTTGTTTTAATTTTCACAGGTACATGGAGATCCATTATTTTTGACACAATCATGTTTCTTCACTAGCATCCGGGTGATTTGCACGTCGCAGTAGAAGGCATTGTCAATAAGCCACACAGGTACAATTTGGATGACCAGGTGAAAGTTTGGTAGAGAGCAATGCTTTATGCATTAAACTACCATTTGTCAAAAGAGGCTATATTCATACATTGTTATGGGCTGCACGGAATAGATGTCAATATATAGAAGAGAAATATTATTGTTCCCTCAGCAAATATGACTTCACTTGTACCTTTCAGCTGGACGACAGACTGATCTGAAGGAGCTGTGTTTGGCAGGGTGTGCAGTGATCCATGTCGCAGGCACTGTTGGATCACTTTCCTCATTTGCAGTACTGATAGTTTTCTGGGTGTGTGAGAGTGTGCTGTTAGTGTAGCACAAAGATTTTAATGATTTATGCTGCTCAGAAAATGCAAAATGCATTGCTTTTTCCCCCCACCTGATGCAAAATATGTGCAATATATGAGTACCTCTACAGAAAATATGGGGTTTCCTGAACACTTAGGAGGTAAACCCAAACTTTCACAATGTGGTTGTGGGGCTAGAACAGGAACATATATGCTGCAACGTCACTTAGCAAATATTTTTCAATCGTATGATCACTTTTCTCTTTTTGGCTTGAGGTATTGTTTTTACTTGCTGTTTCTGAATGCTGTGAAATTTTGGTTGCACAAAATGATACTTAATTTAAATGACTGTTAATGGTATTTCTACATAGCTTGCTATGGATTTTAAGAGATACATGAATGATAGTTACTAATTTCACATCTGTCTTATGAGATACGTGCAATAAAAAGATGAATCCATACTGCTTTGGTTATGAGAGTAAATCAGAGTATGTTATTGAAGGAAATTAATAACATTGAAGTTTCCTTATGTAGTACTGATATAGTACTTTGACTTGCTTTATATTTGTGAACTAGGAAAAATACTTATTCAGGTATGGATTCTGATGTTAACTGGAATAGATACCATCTAGTTTCCTATAAGATTAGAAAGACATATAGAGCACAACGAGACCAAATTGTCACCAGGAAATTAAAATTCAGAACTTGAGCCTTCTGCACCATCACATCTTGCAAACACTACTTAGCAAACCACAGTAATATTTAGTAGTATGAACACTAACCAATTTTGCTAAGTTTTGGATAAAATAATTACTACAGAGCTATTTGTAAGCGTTCTCACATTTCTAAGGTTGTCAGTACTCTCAAGCTGATTCCAGGAAGCCAGGAGAACTACTAAGTTTTTGATGCTACCAGAGTAACAAAAGCCACTTTAAAGAAACAAAACAAAACTAACAAAAATCCCCTTTGGTCCATGGAAGACAGAAAATACTAATTCTGGTTTCATTAGCATTTCCATAATGTTTGTGAGTATCACAGGACATATAAAACTGTAAATACTGTGCATGCTATTGCCTTGCAGTAGTCAAGTGATACGATCCTCAGCCTAACGATGGAAACTGAGATAAACCACAGAAGCTGCTTGTTTGAATTATATTTGCTTTTTTAGAGTAGTATTTTCAAACATTCAAGTCGCACACATGCCTTGGAATTTCATTTTCAGTATTTTTGGAGTTCCCTATTTACATTTCGAGTTATTCTCTGATGCCTCCAAAAACAAGAGAAGTTATGTAAATGTGAAGGTATTCCCACATCCTTGACTGCTTTAGTCTTTAGCTTCCTGACTGAGATTCTCAATTCAGAAGAATTTTTAAAAATCTGTCTTACACAGTTAAACCTGGTGACAATTTTACAGAATTGCTACTGTAGACTGGTTTGAAAGTTGTAAGCTACAGGTGAAGTGATATTCCTAAGTTGCTTCATATCTGTCTTTGGTAATGGGATTTTATAAAAGTGAATACTTAGAGCTCTACTCTGTATTTGCTCAAGGTTGGACTAAAAATCTCGCATGAAAGGAACTGGATCTCCTTGTGTTTTCTTGAGAGAAAGAATGCATGTTTTTGCTCGATCTGGTTGTACTTAAGTTCATTAAGTCTAAAAAAAAAAATCTGGCAAACATAGACAGTCATGTGTAGTTTTGTTTGTTTATTTGTCTTTTGCCCAAAAATGTTTGTAGCAGGAGTTTATGTCCGTCTGCAACTGTCTCAAAACTGTGTTTCTCTTGTAAAGTGTGCGGAAGTTATGTTTTTCTTCCTTGATTTTTGCTCTGAAGATTTTACAACGTTCTTTCTAGTTGAATAGCTGAATAGCAAAGCAGAAAGTCAGCCATTTATAGCATGTAATTAAGCTCTTTATATGCTGAACATTTGTCATTAGTATAGGAAAAAATGTTTGCTTCTCTTGTGTACTGTTCTGACAGTAAATACTGTGAGTGTATTTTGTTCATTGTTACAGGTGGATTTTTGAGAAAGCAACATTTTAAACAGAGCTCTGCTTTTCTTCGCAAAGAAAACAGCTGAAGTATAACAGAAGAGGCTGCAAATTAAAAGTGAACTCTAACACAAGGAACAGAACAAAAATCACAGTTTTGTTGCATGTCTTCACAGGACGCTGTGTGTTACATTTTATGACAATCAGTGCAAATCAAGTCCCACGCACCATGCTGAGCTTGGAATCAACCTTCAACATGCAACCATCAGGACAGAAATAGGTGGTACTGGTGGGGATAAAAACTGGTTTGGATGAAAACCACGAAAAGTAGAAAAATAGATCTCCTAACAACAAAATCACACCTACTGTTAAAGCCTAGTCTCTCATGAAACAATGATTATTGCCTGCTGTGTATAAAAATAGCCAACACAAATAGCACAGCTTAGCGGTGCTAATTTAATAGTTGAATGTGCTTATGTGTGTTCAGTGGAGCAGAGCAAATAATCTGGGAGGAGTTGTATATTGAATGATTTTAGTCCGTATTTTCTACTTATGTGTTTGTGGTTATTCACCACAAACAGATCACAATTTCCTTGAGTTCATCTCTTCAAATATTTTTTGTTAATAGCTTTTCCCAGATACAATTTACTGAGTTGATTGATCATGAATATTCTGAATTTAAATGACAGTGCATACTTGTGGTTAATCAGATAAGTCACATTTTGTTATTCTTGTTGACTGACTGGGTTGAGTACACAACAACTTTCAGGGAAGTCAACCCAGGCATACGTAAAAACAAGCCAATGTACAAAAGCACAAGTATGACTAGAGTATGATGTTTTTCAAAACATATTTGCATTATTTTTCTTCAGTATATGTAGAACAGAACCTTCACTGCATGTATTAACTATAGAATAGAATGAGACTTGTAACTTTGTTCTTAATGAAATGTTATATTCTGCTACTGCAGGTGTATATTTTAATGGGTAATGTGCACGCTATGTTTCATTCACAGGATAAGGTGTAATAAGACCTATCCATTGTCTTTCCAACACAGGAAGGAAAAGTCACACCGGAAAGGCATAGAAGACAAAACGTAATTATTGTATCTTTAAACTGAATGTGAAATTCATGAACCGGCTGATAGTCAATGACGAATCACAACTGAGAGAATAGGATGATGCAGTGCCATCAGGCAGGGTTGCAATGTGCTGGGATTCACTTCAGAGAGCGGTAAGTCAGTGGGGAACATTGTGCAATCAACAGAAGACAACACAATGGTGAAGACCCTGTGCAGAAAAAGAGGCCCACTGGTAGATTAGGAGGGCTCCGTACCAGATCACAGTTTATTTGTATGGTCTCATTCTCTTCATTTCTTCTGCTTCAGCTTCAGGCGTGTTGTCCCACTTCCAGGTACACACTTCACAAAGTTTTGTAAAAGCTAACTCATTTGGGCTTGGTGAGCGGTTCAGCTTATGCTTCATAATATGTGCTTCATATCATGAATTTCCATTTTGCATAGATCTATATGGACCCAATCCCATCTGGGGTTTTGGATGCAATAGTAATCAACTGATGCTATAGCCACCAAAATACAGCATAGGATGGGGCTTTACAGATGACTCTTATGCACTTTGATTTATGTACGTGCATCACAGGAGAGCAAGACTTCTTTGGTTTTTTTTTTTCCTTCTCAGTGCTTGAACCAATGGGGAAGCCTGAGTGGTGTTTCCCTGATGAAAATCCCCTGTACCCCCACTACATTTAACTTGCACATAATTACTACTAAATTTTATCACTTGTAGCTGCTACTTCTATGCCCAGTATATGCTCAAGAATCTTTTCCATAATGAGAATAGAACAAAATCATGGATACATCAATATATTTTCTTTTGTTTAAAAGAAGAAATCTCCAAGTTCCTGATCCCAGATTTACCTGGATTACTTGAAATCTCAAAACAGCCATCACTGCATTGAATATTTCTGTTTTATGCTCTGGCTTCTGCTGGAGCAATAGTGCAAACAGTTTAAAAATGCACTGTTATCCTATGCTCATGTTTTCATGTAGGGTCATTGGAAGAAAGAAAAGATGAAAAAAGAAGTGAAAATTATCTTGAAACATAGCTATTATTGATTGTCTTATTTAATGTTTTTCCAACTCTTTCTACCTTTGCAAGTTGCTGAGGATTTATTCTTATAAAAGGCAGGAGGCATATTAACAATAATTGGGAAATAACATATTAAAATTTTGCTTGAAAGAAGAAACTATCATCAGAGTTGTTAGGATACTTACAAAAACAAATCTAGAGCATCACTATAGGACTCTGATTTGACATATAAGTATTGTTTTAATTCAGTTTTCCAGTCTCTTCTTGAGATCTTTAGGTAGTTATTCAGCTATAGGAATTCAAGATTTCTTTCAAAAGGCCAGGAAGGTGGAACAGAAGCCAGGAAGCTCCTAATGCATTGGAAATTGATGGTGCTGATTTTATAGGTAGTAAAATTGGAAGATACCATCTGCTTTCATGTAGCATATAACTCCATTCCGTTTAAACTTTTTGGCTTCCTAGGCTGATTAAATGTTGGATGTGGTTCTGCAGTGACTAGAATGAGACTTACACCTGTAACAGTGTAATATGTAAATATTCATCTAAAAAACTGAGAATACTCATTCTGAAATCAAGCTAAACACCTTTTCCTGAGAGCATTTATTTCCTGATAGTGTTCACTTATGCTTTCATCCACTTGNGCTTCCTAGGCTGATTAAATGTTGGATGTGGTTCTGCAGTGACTAGAATGAGACTTACACCTGTAACAGTGTAATATGTAAATATTCATCTAAAAAACTGAGAATACTCATTCTGAAATCAAGCTAAACACCTTTTCCTGAGAGCATTTATTTCCTGATAGTGTTCACTTACGCTTTCATCCACTTGCCTCCCCTCCTTCCTTTAAAAAAAAAAAAAAAAAAGAAAAAGAAAAACTTGCAAAAGAATTTTTCCCAGCTGGATGCATTTGCTGATCCAATTTGCTGCAAAGGGAACTGTGTCAGCCTAGCAGGAAGAATGAGAGGATGCTTCAGCTTGTTTAAAGTTACTTGCGTAGCCCTTCTCCCAAATGTGTGAAACCACAACTGTAGCACCTTTTGACATAAGGTAGCAAGAGAAAGAATACTATCAAATGAAGCAGAAGTAGGACAAAAACCGAATTTTTACACTGAAAGGCACTAAGCAGTTTTAGCATTTAGTGATTCACTGACAAATACCTGCATGCCATGCTGCCTAATTCTAGGTTGCTTTTGTTTACAGACTTAGGTTTGAATTTAATATTCATTTCATTGCAGACTGAAAACAAACATAGAAATTTGACGCAAAATAGAACTTCAGTTCCAGTTACAGCACGTGAGTCTTTAAAACACCTCTAAACAGGACCCCCACTAAATGGAGATTTAGTACTTCGACTTTCTCTTGCTTGTTTGGACAGTTGATGAGGTTTTCAAAATGTGGATAAGAAGGCATAGACACACCTGTCTTTGCTGTAGCAGAAATTAAGTGAAGGAATCTTGAAATTGATCTGTATCAAACAAAGGTACTATTTCACTTAAATAATAATACTTGGAATTATATAATAATAGCCAGAATTACTGTATGTTTTAAAATACATCCATAAGTGTAGGAAAGCCTCTGTCTCAGTGAGCTCAGAGTGATACGTATGCATCATCATTTCTCAGGTGTCCTCCAGTCATTAATTCCCAGCTGGTCTCCTTCAGCCAAAGCTGGTGTAAACTTTGGAAGTGAACTGAAAAATTGTCTCTCCATTCCTATCCACCTTAACTGGAAACGGTTAAAAATTGTTGATTCAGAGGATGGTACAAAGCTCATGCTTTCAACTATCCTTAGGAGGAAAATGCTTTCTAAGGATGGGTTACGCATTATATTCTTTGTTTCCTGGTTTTGGAGATACCTTCAGTTTATTTACATAGCTTTCGTTTAAAACGTAAGCACATCTAGATCTAGGTAGACGCCTTTTCAAGTGAGTTTGTTATAGAAGTAGATATCTGATGCAACTGATCCAGTCTAGGTTTACAGTGCATGGTAATCTCCCATTCCCTTCCTCCCAGTAATATCCCTGCATTGTGCATGTTACCTTTTCTCCCCTTTTTCCCCCCCTCAATCTTCTCCCTTCCTTACCCACTACCCTCTTCTAAAATCTCCTCTACTTCACAGGTACCAAACAACTTTACACAGAGAAGTCCCAGCTTGTATTTGTCTCGGCTCCTTTACCTCACTTTTGCCCTTGAATCTGTTGTGTCTATTAAAGACCAGAAGAAACCTGCCTGATTGTCCTAACTGCATCTGTTGGCCCTAAAGATTTTTCTTCTATCTTCAAATCTGCTGAAGTACTGAATTTATTCACAGGAATTTGTACCTTATGCATATACTCTCCTTCCTCAGGAAGATAACATCAAGGGTAGAGACACATCTTTAAAACTTAATTACAAGTATCAAGAGGAAGATGAAGTGATCAAGCCTTTCAGCTTGCTGGGCCATAGGTGAAGTACTGTAATATATGACAAACATTAAAACTGAAGACAATGCACGGTTCGTTCAGGAAAGTTTAAACACTAGGATGGTGTATACACAAATGACTGTTTTCTAGAAACCACTGTGGTGATTTATGAACACAGTGATTTCTAAAATAAGAAATGAGAAGCTTTCATGGAAAGACGTCTTTACCCCTCTAAATCAGTGACTAGCTGACAAATGGGATAAGCCAGAGAGGTCTGCTGTCACCTCAGGTATGGGTTTACTTGAACTTTTGTCATAGTGGATGTTTAAAAAACAAAAAACCCCACCATCAATTGTCTTTTATGGTGCTTTATGCCACAATAGTTACATCACTCATGTCTAATTTTCCTGAACTGAGAGCTATTTGATGAAGCTCTAAAACAGTGTTTCATTATATTTTCTAATTATCTATGTAGATAGCTGTTATTAATTTGGCTAAAACTGGATTTCAGTATGTGCGGAGGAATAACATCAGTAGAAGAAGAATGAACTGATTTTTTTTTTTAAATGGATTAAATTTCTAGATTGGCTCAAATGAGACTTTTCTTAGAATTAGGGGGAAAAATCTGAAACAATAAAGCTTTAAGTAGTTTTACTCTATCTGAAATCATCGGCTCATCCTCCTTCATAGACTTTATATAATTTGACCTTGAGTGAAAGAGCTTTCATTCTTGATAGAAACTAATTGTATGTCTGGTGTTCAAATCATAGTGTTAAAATGAAATTAGTACTGCACAGGAGGGGATAGTACAAGGAAAAACATACTGTTTTAATGGGCTTATAAACCTTCTGAGTGAAGCACTATTTTCAAACCAATGAAATAGCTATAAAGTCATCTTTACTATCTATGATTCAAGTATACCCCTGGAAGTTATAGTTTATACTTTAAATAAAAAGACTGTAGAGACTAACAAACTACACTCTGATGCTATGAGATGTCTTCCCCTGGGTCAGCAGTGTCAAGCAATGCTCAGCCTGCTCAGGAACTGCAAAAGCTTCTTAGAAGAATTAGATGGGGGCACACGTACCTTGTGCCATCGCATTTGCTAATAACCTCCTTGTAGTCAATTGCCCAGTGCAGAAAGATGCTGTAAGGTTCTGGGCAATGTGCATGTTTCAGTGAAGCAACAATAAGCCTTAGAGAGGCCATGACAGTATGGATTACAGCAGAGATAAATTGAGTATTTTACCAAATTTTAGTGCCAAGGATTGGCATGAATATTTTTAAATATGTTCTTTGAAGGCAAGTCAGATTTCATTATATTAATATGAATCCTTGAGTTGTTCTCTTTTTTTCTTAAGAGCACATGTTGTAAATTAATGCGGTTTCAATCCTCCTTTTTTTTACAGCACGCTTCACTTTCGTAGTGTACACAGTGGTCTGATCTCAGCTTGTTTGCTCTGAAGATAATGTAAGTTTTGCTAATGACTTTGACAAAGAAAAGCACTTTGCCCAGTAATTGTTTGTAATATGCAGATATGGCTATCTATAATAACATGTACTCTGTTTCAAAAACAGGAGGAATGAGAAATGTAAAGCCATAATACTGAAGAATTCTGGGGTTTCAGTTCTCATTGGCACTGCAACTCCCTTTTATACTGGTTAGCTCTGGGAATGTAAAGCACTTTTGCAGTGGTACAATTATAAACTTTGGTCACTTTAAGGTTGCTTCACTGTGACATGATGTAAAGGTGCCTTTGCACACCAGCGGGCTAGGACCTAGGAATAACCACCGCCTCATACCTTCCTTAGTGTACCTATCTATAGCTTTTTAGAATATATTCCTTAGGCTCTGTGCACTTCAGCTGGAATAGGAAAGTACAAGAAAAATCTATTTTAAATATATTTTTTAAATTTGGAAATAATTAAGGTATTGTCATCAAACCCTCTTTTTCTCTAAATACGAATATGATATTGAAGATTGTGTGTCACAGAAAAAATGCTGGCTCTACAGCACAGAAGCCCTTGTGATGGTGAATCTATTCCGTGCTCTCGCATCAGGTTAAGATAGTCTTTGCTTACCTAAATGCCGTCCTCATCCAGAAAGGTCTGCTTCTATTTCAGTACTTACTGCCCTTTGGATGGGTCGACTCAAACAGTAGACATTTAAAAAATCTTGGTTTAAAAGAAAAAAGTCTGAACTGTAGACCACTGCTGCTTCTGCGGCGTGATGAAAGGAGACTTCTGAGGATACACAGCAGTGTTACCTCCTCTGTTGGGTGACAGCATGCCCAGCACTCCTACTGTTACGCTGGAGCACAGTTTGGGTGGAGGATAGCTGCTCCTTGTGATTGAATCACTGACTGTGGTAGTGTGTATTGAGCACTATCACCATGTCCCATTGTATTTTAGCTAGAGTGGATATCATCCTGGACAGGGCTCGTGGTCAGCTGGAAAAAAACACTAGCAGAATTGTTCAAAAAGAAGCGGCAGGTGTATGTAAACTGAAATTATTGTTTGGTAAACCCCATAAACAAGCATGAAGATCTTCACTAGTTTAGGTATGGGAATAAGAACCTAAACTCACATGTCCTTTGTGTCTTCCATCCTCTGTTTTGGAAATATTACTCAGCAGACTGAAAAAGGATGAAGTTTGTGTTGCTTCTATAAACAAATGTGGATGTGCTGTGTGAAGGTAGCTTTCTAGAAATGTTGAAATATCAGATATGATATCCTCCCCTCCCCTCTGGAATATTCAAAGACATTTAGAAAGGCTACTGCGCAAGAGTTATATGTGTTGCCACTCCTGTGATATGCATTTTGTGGAGATTTTTTGTCCCCCTTTAAAGCCATATTTCCGAGTCTGCTTGTTAAGTGGAAAAAGTCTCAGCTATTATTTAAACAAATAAAACATCTGTCTTCAGAGAAGGACTTGCAAGTGTAAAATCAAACTAAAGGCAAGACAAACAAAATTCTTGTCTTGTACTTTTGTGTAGTGTTTTTCAGTTTAAGCCAGTCTCAATATTTGTGCATGCCTAAGGCTGACAATACTGATTAGGCATAGTCCTGAGACTGCAGAAAACAGGGATGACTGTTTGTATTTCATCCTTCCCCTTATCTTACTTTATCGTAAAGAGAGAGAGAAATGATAACAAAATTATTTCCTAAAAAGTGGCTTTGGCAGACACATCACCTCTGCATAGTTTCTCATCCAAAGCAGCTAATCTGATTGCTGGAAAGGACAGGATCCCAAGGCCACGTCGCTGGCAGCATGTCACAACACTTGCCCCCATTTCAATTCAGCTCTGCTTGGTTTCTTTCCTTCCTTGGCGCCCCAAGTGGAGAAATCTGGCAAGATGACTAACCCAGGCAAATAGGTAACATTTTTCCTTGTAAATCTAGCAAAGGAGCGAATTTACTCACCAGTGAAATATTTGGATGCCCTTTTTTACTCAGGTAACACCTATTTGTTTTTTGAGACTGAGAAAGTATACAAAGTAAATGAAAGAGTTGATGGCATGAAATGAAGATATCCACTTACACCCTTTTCAAAAATAAATGAAGAAAATTAGGGTCCTCTACTGCTTCTCTGTAGTGAAAGTCTGATGTTGCTAAAGTATTTAAGAAAGAGTTTTGAATAAGTGTTGCCTACCAAGAAAGTCCTGATCCTGAAGACTTCTTGTGAATGAGTGATCACTTGATCCTCTTTGTTTTTTTGGAGTTCCTTCACACTGAGTAAAAAGGGCTGGATTGGTCTTAAAAAATGTAGTATCTCTTCCATATATATTCCCATTTTTGTGGCTTTTCTAGCTGAGGGGAGTTGTTCAGAGATTTTGATTAAAACTGTAAAATATATACTATTAATATACAATTTCCAACAGGAAAAATGTTGCTAAAGTACAAACCATACCGGTTCACACCTCTGGACTCTCGTTTCTAATTTATTTCTTGTCAACAGCACAAAATGTATTTGGCATCTTTGTTTAACATTCACACGTCTGAAACTGCTGTTGTGGCTCTTTTCATCAGGCACTGGAGTTACGCTCCACTGAAATTAAGGGAATTTCATTTGCTTATATCTTTGGCAACTGGACAAGAGAGTTGATAAGATTAAGTCTTTGCCAACTGTATAATAGCTTAGTAGTGATACCGGATTGTGTAGATGAGGTATATCTGCGAATCAGCAAACGATGAATGAAGTACATTTGCATTAAAACAAAAAAGAAATAATGCATTTTTTAAAATTCACAGAATTATACAGGATCATTTGGACAAAAGAAGATTATTTTATTTCTGTGTTGAAGTTGTCAATTTGTAGTTGAAGGAATACTGGTAGGAAGTGGCTAATAACTACAAAGTAAATATGGCAATTTTAAACGATACTTTGCTTTTTCAGTATTTTAGTTGTTGTTCTTCTGAAAGTAAGGATTGTTTTATAATCTACAGGTGCAAAAGCATCGCTGTTAGTAACCAAATCATTGACATCAAATGTCACATTTTGAAAAAACAGAAAAATAATGCAGTCATTGCTTCAAATTGAAGGTTTTCTTAACTTTCACAATGCTGTAAACTGTTATTAACTCCAACAGGATATGAACGTATTTTTTTGTTGTTACCTTCATAGTATCTGAAGTGAATTGCGATCAGTGTTCACATTGAGAGGAATGTTGACTAGAACTTGAGGATGTAACGAAGTGCAGTATTTTCAAACAAAAGTGTTTTTTTTCCATGGCAAACAGTGGAAGTATGTATTATTTAATTACATGTAAGAAACCTTTTTTCACTTTTTCGTCAAATAAGGACTACTGTAAAATCATTTAGAGTCTTGAAAAATAAGATTGGCAATTTATAAAAAAATCTTTCAAGAAACATTTGTAAAAATGCAGCTCTATTCCTTTAAAAACAAATGAACTACAAATAATGGGTTTGATGTAAATTGACAGATTACTTCAGCTGATCTGAGCATGAATGCTGGTGTGGGCAAACAGCTTGGCTGTATAAAAATGAAAATGTGCATATTTTCAATTAAAAATGAGGTCTAGAGAATATAGATAACCTCCAAACTGCAATGCACAGGATGAAATTTGAAACATATTTATGAAAAAATGCAAATATTTTGCGCCTGAATTATAATGTGGCTGTAACTCTATTGTTTATAGCTGAAATTTAAGATATGCGATATACTCAAAGTGAAAACAGTTGTGAGAGAATGGGAAATTTTTCTTCATTCTGCAGAACTATTAGATAGATACTGACTGTCAGTAAAGCAAGCCCTTGAGTTTCCAGTCCATGTCTATAGCCATTAGTTCAAGTCAGTTTCCACAAATCTCTTTTACCATGAGAAAGGGCCACGCAAAACTTCACTTTCAATAGCAGAGTCTAAAGATTTCTATTACATAGCATCAGACCAAGGATAGTAAATTGAAATACAAAAAGGATGCCCATTTCTATGTTGATTATTGGAGAAAATTTTAGGAGGATTAAAACAATTGTACTTGGTGAAATTACTTAAAGCTGGAATTGACATAACAGAGAATTCAAGCCCTGTTAATGTATTCAGTTAGTTCTGAATTAATTGAAACCTAAGGATGGCATGTTCTGGGAGACCCACAAATAGCAATGCATTAACTAAGAGAGATTTTCTCTTTCTAGTTTAAGCAGTGGTCTTAGCTGGAAACCTTAAAAAGAACAGCTCTACGCTTTTAACATTGTATTTTGATTTTGTTGACGATCTGAGGGTAATCTAACATCTAAATTGGCTTCACACTTTTGTACAGGCAATCTGTGGCAAAAAAAGGAAACTGAGGGGATAAGAGCATTACCTAAATGAAATGAGAAAAGCAGTAGGGCATCCAAATGAACCACGGTTACCTGTGTCGATAATCAGAGCAGTAGTATTTATAATTGGCATAATGTTAACCCAGTTTCAGAGTGTAACTCAGCACACACTTTTGTTTCCTTTCTAAAAGGAACAGAAAATCCTTACCAGTATTAATTTAGTTATAGTACATTATGAACTTTTAGACAGGGAAGCATCCAAAAGTTTGTGAGAGTCCTCAAAAAGGAAGTATTCATGACAGTTCCAAACTTATTTTTTTATAATCCCATTATGCAAAAGTGAGAGGTTGCTGGAAACAACATTTTCCCTTAGAAAGGAAAAAATGTAGTCACTTTCCCTTGCAGATGGGAGGTATCAGGGAAGCAGCCTTAACCATGGAAATGGGATGGTTTTGCTGCAAGGGGTAACATAAATCAGATGCGTCTTCAACATTAATTCCACTACAAATTTTTTGCCAGTAGTTTCAAAATCTAGGAAAAATAACCCATAAATAAATGAAAATGTGGTTGTTTTCTACCTTAGGGATATAGAATGGATTAAATTAATTTAATTAGATTTATCTGCTGGTTAAGTGGAAAACATTTCCTTGGTGGAGTAAACAGGCAGTAAGGCTAAACTTCTGAAACTTTGTTTAAGCCTAAGTTAAGCTACCTCAAATAACTTTCCTGTTCATTCCTTGAAAAAGAAAAAAAAAAAAAGAGCATAAAATCTTAGCCGTTCTTGATGACTACAGAGATGAAGGGATTTTTCTTAATCGTACGGAGCTGTTACTCTTTCACATTTTTTGTCTTCATATTCAGTATGTGTTCAGTTTTACTTTTTTTAGTATCGCAGTCACGTCAACTATTTACTGTCATTCTCGCCAGTAGAGACATGCAAGATGGTGATGAATGTCAATATCTACCATGACTTAAGGTTTTTCAGGCAGGAAAAAATGCTACAGGAATGCCTGTTATGCCTATATCATAATATTAACACTTTTTCATGAAAGCAGAAGTGGGAAAATATGAGTATAACAACAAAGACATCACATTCAGTATGTATGGAATCTTTCTCTCTGCAAAACCTATTTATTTCTTATTTCTGAAGTTAAGACATCATCTAGAACAGAAGTCCCACATTGGTTGTAATTTTTGTGTGTAATTGCAATTTAAAGTTTCACGTTCTTTTAGTACTAATGAGAAACAAATGACAAAACAAATTTTGTGTTCACACACATGCAAAAAAGATTTTATCTCTGAAAGCAGAATTAGGGTGATTTTCTTTCTCCTACCCGCTTTAGATGTTTGGTTTGTTTATATATTTGATTTTGCCTGCTTGAAATCAGCTCTAAAAGAAACTTACTGTCTTCTGTCTTCACTGTTAAATCTGGCACAGGATATGGAATCAGTGCTGGGAAAGATTATTTCTTGCAGAAATAATGAAGCTATAGGAACATTGCTACTTTTTTTTTCCTCTTTTAAAGTGGATTTGAATGCATCCAGTGGTTTGAAATGATCATATGCTGAAGTTTCCATGAAAAGTCCCATGAGGAATTAGATGCTTATTCTTGGATTTATTTGAAAATGCCAGCTCAAGTGCATAAATTTGATCTATGGATAAGAAATCATATCAAATGCAGAGTAATTTCACTGAGGACAGCAGGAACTGTCCGCACCTAACTCACTGCAGGCAACAGGAGGTACAAAAGAGGAAAGACAGATAGTGATTCAAACTTATTATTTAGGAGTATTGATGTTACTGCCTGCTTAAGAAACAGTTTTGAAACATTTCTATGAGAATCCTTTCACGTGTAATATTTCCTGATAGTCACTGTGACTCTTAGTCACAGTCTCACTCCTGTTACTGTTTTAGTCTGTTACTTAATTTATATTGCCTCTCTTTTTGCTTCTTTTCTCTGAACAAGTTTCTTTTGGACTTCACTTTTTTTTTTTAGTGAGGATTCATTTATGTTCAGAACAATTCTACTGCATTACAAAATTTGTTTTAATTGTGCCTGCCAAATCCCTACCAGCTGTGTGTCAGGGCCTACGGTTACGTGGATCCACCTGAGCATGGAGAAGCTGTTTCTATTTCAATGAGTCTTAAAGTCCTAAAAAGCCTTTGCAGATCTCTGTCAAAGATACTACAGTGTAACTAAAGTTAGCTTTAAATTGACTATCACAGAATAATAAACATTGCCACTATGGGAACCCGCATCTCAATAAGAGCTCACCTGTTCTTCTGCCCTAAGCATCTTGACATTGGCACAAGTTTTTGTACTGTGAAATCACAGTTATTGACCAGCTCTAGGTGACTTAAACTTGCTGCCTTGTGAACCCTCCCACAGCACTGTTAGATCATCATTCTTCTAAACTACGTGACTTGTATGTGATAGTGTTTACCTGTGGCATCAGTGATATTAACTAAATAACATTCTGATAACCTTTTCAAATGGGTTCGTTTTGATTCGCAGAGAAAACAGCACTGCTGAAGAAGCATTGTTTGCATCTCACATGGCTGATGCTTTTCTGACTGAGCAACATGGATGATCAAAATTCACTGCTCATCATACTTTCCTCTTAATTTCAAAGATCATAGAATCATAGAATACCAGGTTGGAAGGGACCTCAAGGATCATCTGGTCCAACCTTTCTTGGCAAAAACACGGTCTAGACAAGATGGCCCAGCACCTTGTCCAGCTCAATCTTAGAAGTGTCCAATGTTGGGAAATCCATCACCTGGGGAGATTATTCCAATATCTGATTGTTCTCACTGTGAAAAATTGTCCTCTTGGGTCCAATCAGAATCTCCACAGGAGTAACTTGTACCCATTACCCCTTGTCCTTTCCATGTGACTCCTTGTAAAAAGGGAATCTCCAGCTTCTTTGTAGCCAACCTTTAGATATTGGAACATGGTGATGAGGTCTCACCTAAGCCTTCTCTTCTCAAGGCTGAAGAAACCCAGCTCTCTCAGCCTTTCCTCATACGGCAGGCTTACCAGTCCTTCGATCATCTTTCTGGTCCTTCTCTGGACCCTCTCCAGCCTGTCCACATCGTTTTTGTATTGCTGCGACAAAAACTGAACACAGTATTATAGGTGTGGCCTGACAAGCGCTGAGTAGAGTGGGATAATGACTTCTTTGTCTCTGCTGGTAATGCCCTCGTTGATGCAACTCAACATCCTGTTGGCTTTCTTGCTGCTGCAGCACACCGTTCACTCGTAAGCGAGTATCACTAGAGCTTGTTGTCCACCAGGCCCCCCACGGTCCTTTTCCACAGAGCTGCTCTTCAGCAAGGTGGATCCCAGCCTGTGCTGCATTCCTGGCTTATGTTTTCCCAGGTGCAAGGCCTTACACTTGTGTTTGTAGAACTTCATAAGGTTCTTGTTAGCTCACTCTTCCAGCCTATCCAGGTCTTCCTGCAAGGTGGCTTTCCCTTCCAAAGTGTCTGCTTTCCTGCTCAGTTTGGTATCATCAGCAAACTTGATCAGGGTACACTTGATCCTGTCATCCAGATCACTTATGCAGATCTTAAACAGCGTTGGGCCCAATATTGATCCCTGGGTGACCCCACTTGTGACAGGTTGCCATTTTGAAAAGGTGCTATTTACCACCAGCCTTGGGATGTGGCCTGTGAGCCAGTTTCCCACCCGTCATGCAGAACACTTGTCTAGACCATAATGCATCAATTTCTCTAGTCGGAAGCTGTGGGGAACCATATCAAAAGCCTTGAAGAAATCCAGATAGACAATGTCCACTGCTTGTACCATATCAGGTGAGCAGATTACTTTGTCATAGAAGCCGATCAGGTTTGTCAAGCACTATTTGCCCTTGGTGAATCCATGCTGGCTTTTCCCAGTCACATGCTTCATTTGATTTGTGATAGCTCCTAGAAGGATTCACTCTGTCACTTTCCCAGGAACTGAAGTAAGACTGATGGTCCTGTAATTTCCTGGACTCTCCTTTAAGCCCTTCATGTAGACAGGGATGACATTAGCTTTCTTCCAGGAGAGTACTCTTGACTCCCAGAACTCATTAGCTCCTTTATCCTCCATGGAAGCTTCCTNTAAGACTGATGGTCCTGTAATTTCCTGGACTCTCCTTTAAGCCCTTCATGTAGACAGGGATGACATTAGCTTTCTTCCAGGCTTCTGGGATGTCCCCTGATCTCCACAACTTCTCAAAGGTTATGGAGAGAGCAGACTCACAATGATGTTAGCCAGCTGTCTTAACACCCTCAGGTGGATGATGCCTGGGCCCATCAATTTGTAGTGGTCAAACTGCTGTAATAGTTCTCATACCAACTCTTCCTTCACTGACAGTGTGTCTGTTTTCATTAACCCGTATTTTGCTCCCAAAGCCTGAGGCCCAAGAGTGCTGGTAAAGACAGGGGTGAAGAAAGTGTTGGGAACCTCTGCCTTTTCAGCATTGCTGGTGACAAATTCACGTCTCCTGTTTAACAGTGGGGTAATATTTTCCTTCTGTTTCTGTGTGTTACGTACTTGAAGAATCCTTTCTTGCAGTTTTTGACGTGTCTGGCCAATTTCAACTCGAGCTGGGCTCTCGCTTTTCTAATTGCATCTCTGCATGCTCGGGCAATGCCCTTGTAGCTCTCAGTGGGTATTTGCTTTTCCATTTCTGGTACACTTCATTTTGGCTTTGAGCAGACTCAGAAGCTTGCAGTTATGCCAAAGGGGTCTCTTGCTCTGCCTACTTCCCTTACCTTTAAAGAGGATGAACTGTTTCTGTGCTTCCAGGAGAGTACTCTTGACTCCCAGAACTCATTAGCTCCTTTATCCTCCATGGAAGCTTCCTACAGAATCCCTCCCAACTGAGCTCTGAGCAAGCTGAAGTTTGTTCTTCTAAAATCTAAAACCTTTGTCTTCGTGCTAACCTTCAGCTTGCTCAGCAGGATCCCAAACTCCAAAATATTGTGATCACTGCAGCCAAGGCTATCACTAACCGAGATACTACAAAGCAGGTTTTCTTGGTTTGTGAGTAGCAAGTCCAGCAGTGCCTCATTCCTGGTTGGCACATCCAACATTTGTATGAAGAAGCAGTTCTCTATGAATTCTGGGAACTTGATGGATGTATTATTCTTCCAATAAATGTCTGGGTAGTTGAAGTCACCTGTAAGAACCAGGTTCTGTTGGCCTGAAGCTTGCTTAAGTGAGCCAAGTATTGCTTTGTTGGCCTTATCATCTTAGTTTGGAGGTCGGTAGCAGATGCCTACTGTAAGATCCCCCTTGGAGATGACGCCTCTGATCTTGACTCAAGAGGCATTAGACAGGGCTTCCACAATCGCCGTAGTCGACTTCTATACATTCAAGGTTCTCCTTAACATAGAGCACAACTTCTCCACCTCTTCTTCCCTGCCTGTCTTTACGAAACAGCCTATATCCATCCATTGCAATCCTTCAGTTATTTTTGTATTTTTAATTTAAATTCTTCAAATAAATTTATATTAAAAAAACTTCTTGCTGGAAAAAAGCCTGAAAACTCATCTACGTATTTCCAGACTGTAAAAAACCTAGAGACAGATGTTGCAAGCTCCTGCTTTTATTTATGAAAATTAAAAAAAAAAGCTAAGGAGCATGTAGAACTCTTGGAAGTGTTACTAGAGACTTCTGATGTTTTCAATACTGCACACAGTCCTAGTAAAGCTCTGAAATGGGTATTCAGAACAATACATAAATAAAGATTAAGAATTGGAAGGCTGAGGTGGAGTAATGCAGATGATGTCTTGGCAGAAGCTACTGCTGTCACCATGGTTTTGTGAAGAAGCAAGCCTTGATTTCCAGATAAGGAAATCTTGTAATTGTGCTTTGAAGAAATGAGGTATCATAACATGTAAAAGGTTTTTGACTTCTCTGCCTCAGAGCAAGCTGACATTTTGATCCTTCACAGCCTTCCTTGTTGGTATCATTAGGGTTAAGGATATCTTGGGACAAGAAAGATCCCTAAAAATTCTCTTCCCTCTCAGCATGGTAGGAAGAAGTCAGAGCTAATAACAAATTGGGAGGCTTTATGGCAGACTCTAGCTGTAACATGTTAAATATGTGACATAAGTATCTATATATCTCCTAAGCATATGTGTTTTCTCATTTCCATCTTGGTAATTGCTAATGTAATTTTGAGCCATAGCATAAAGAATATAATCTTCTTGTGGTCAATGCAAATGGTCCACTTGAGTGACTAAACGCCCTAATTGGGTATGGATTACCCTGCCTTTATTTGGTTTGTGTCCGATCTAACCCAAGGTGTAGAAAGGCAAATGAGGGTGATTCTGTTCCTCATTGCTGCTCAATACTGGTGGAAGGTGTTTGGCAATACGGCTCTAAGGGCGTGTTTGGCTTCACTGTGTTGACAACAAGGGTCCTGGCTTTACTATGAATCAACCTAGTTACACAGGTACCTTGTTCATCTATGTAAAGCAGAAAGGAAAGCATGATCGCTTCCCAGAGTTCTGCACAGAACAATAAATGCAGATTTAAATAGACAAAAATGCAACCAATGTGTTTATGAAAATACTGAAAATGCCCTGATTATATTTAGAAGGTTAAAAATTATTTAGGCTCTGTTTAATCAAAAATATGTTTACCAATTTCTTTCCAAACCAGTATGCATTATCTAAATATTACAATCCGAATATCCTGTCATTCTTGTCAATTTGCTAGGTTGTGTTACGTTGCTGATGAGCAGTGACAAAAACAAACCGCAGCTCCCTTAGAGATTCTTGGTACGTTTGAGCTTTTGCCTGCTTGAAAGAGCTAGGAGAATAAATCGTGTGAATCTTCTTCTAAACCTAGTCGTTATGTCCCACAAACAATATCTCTATTCTAATATACAAACGTGATTCCTTGAATTGCTGCTGATGGCAATTGGCTCAGATGCACTGGCAAGACAGTTGTAGCCACAAGACTTCAATTTTAACAGTGAATCCTGACTACATCAAAGATGAAGTAGCATATCCCTGGTTATCGTTACATTTATAACCAGTTTCTGAATAAAAGATGCACAACTTTACGGCCACATTTCAGAGTACCAGGATCCCTTATTTCCCCTAGGGCAGATGTAGAGCAAAGAATTAGGAGACCTAGTTCTGAGGTTCTCAGAGCCCCCAAACCATGTTCTGCCTTGGAACTAGCCCTGGGCCAGCACCCAGGTTCGTATTTCAGTATGTGGGTCAGCCTTGATTACCTGGTTGCTTTGCAGTCACATCCTTTAAAGTGGTGGCAGCATTCACAAAGCTTGTCAAGGAGCTCCTGCTTCTTGTGGTACTATGAAGGAACTAGGAGTCCTGATGGCCCAGTACAGCTTGGTTTCCCAAGAGAATTCTGTTATGGTCCTGCTGTTTCAGATAGCGCCAGCGTGGTCCTACGTCTGGTACCTATTGAAGACAAGTGGTGCAGCTTTGCGAGCTGACTACATCGACCTCCATGTTTAGTCAAGGTGTATCAGTTCTTTGTCCATGTAACCACCTTTTCACTTCAGGCCCTATTAAGGAGGTGGACATTGCAGGAATAGTGACTTGCTTTGAATCGGGACTTCCTAGCTATGTCATTTTCTTAAGGCAGCCAACTCCTACACCTGACAAAGTTTTTCTATTGCAATCAAATGGAACAGAGAAGTAAACAGCCAAATAGTATGTCATCAGTCAGAAGTAAATATAACAAACTGCTTTAGGATATAGAGGTTAGTACAGTTCAGTACTGCTATTCTACCAAGAAACAGATTGGAAGAATAAGTGCAGAACAGTGCAGTTTGTCATCTGCCTGTGTAGTTTGTGAAATGCCACAGACACTGAGAAGCACAGCGGGGACATTGAAGGAGCATGAAGGAGAGGCAGAAGAAACAGAGGACCTGATAACTGGAAGCTAAAGAGCCTGGCAACTGCAGATAAGCAGATGTTTATTACTTAATCTATGAAGAAGTATCACGAGACAGGTAGTCGGGCTGGCACACTACGTAATTTATTTGTCATTTTTTGTTTTACTTCTAAGTCCTCTTTGGATCTTAGAGCTACATTTTCACAGAAGCAGAGACCTGCTCATTGGTACAGGAATGCGATGACTTGTGCTCTCGCGATATGAAGTTTACGGACTTCCTTCACAGCTTGTGGGTTCTGTTGTGTCTGCAAATAAAACTGAAGGCACAGATGTTCTTTCTTGGATGCAGAGGTACTTACTGAGCCACAACTTTTCAGTCAAAACTGTGATCCTTGTTGAACAGATCTGAAAGAAGAAATTCCACTCATTTCTATAAATCTGACTTTTTGCAGGACAGCTGCAGTGTGGACGGAAATAGAATTGCCTGTGCCATACAGCTAGAATATAACGTACCACCTCTGTTTAAAAAAAAAAGTCTGCGCGAAGTCTGCTGTTCCTTAATAAACATAAACAGTGATAACAATAAAAAGCTTGATGTAAATACACTTGATCCTGTTCAAAGCTTCTTTCTGTTGACAGAAACATGAAAGACTTGGTACCTACAAGAATGCAGGGGTTTAGCAGAGAAAGATTCTTTCAAAAGCATTGCGAAGAGGAAGAAATAAGCAAATAGAAAGCGAGACGCATTACGGATTTCAGCCGCAGAAGTCAACACTGGAGTATTCAGCCCCAGGAAATTCAAAGAAGGGGGGATCTACTGTGAATTTAAGAATACTGTGGTTATGCTGTAGTTTATATCTTGTGGCATTCAAGTAATCTAGTTAGAAACTGTGTTTTCTGTGCTTAGCAAAAAACATAAGAAAAAAAAGTTTTGCTTTGTGCTTTGTAATGTTGAAAGCATTAAAATCCGTAAACAATAGCATGATTTAATCAAGTTTTACAATTAACTCCTAGAATTATTCCAAAAGTTCCCAGTGTTCTGGCAACGTTTCTCTTTTCTCATCTGCACCCCCAATCCTCATGACATTCTCTCTAGTCTTATCTGATGCACACAGGAGTCGCCACAGAGATCACCATTTGTCTGATCCCAGTTCTTCACTGGGGAAACCGCTTTTTAGAATGAACTTAAGTTTGGGGGTAAATGAATAACTAGTGCTTAAAACAAGTACCCAGTCTAACATGTTTATAGTAGTGTATATTTTACTGAATTTTTTTTTAAGTTTAAATTTGTAAGTAAGGAATTGGTATTTTGGGAAACTTGCAGCCAAATCTTGACTTGCAGCGTTTCCTGGTACACAACAGCTCGACAGAAGTCAGTTCTGATGTTTTTATCAAAGTTCCGACAGTCCATGTAAAATGCTTTACAAGCTTACTTTGCCTTCAGATTGCACGTCTCTCTCTCTCGGTCACATGATTTGCTATTTTACATATACATGTAAAACACTTATATGTTTGCTAGAGTAAACTACCCTAAAGAATCTGTCTGAGTCTATCAAAGCAAATGTATTATGGGAAAAAGAAAATAAAGTTGTGTATTTCCAGTAGAGATTTTTTTTTTCACCATTTGCATTTGCTCTCATACAGCTCTGGTCTGAAGCAGGTGTTCTGAGATGGTCTAATTCTTTGCTAAATGAGGACAGTAGTTATTATCAGTCCAACCATAGCTTTATTTTTGCTGTGAACAATGTAGTTAAATGCTTCTTAAATGTTTTAACTAAGAGAATAATTTAAATATTGTTGTTAACAATTGGTAATTGCTTTATATACTAAAAACTATCACTCTTTGCATTCCTTTTTAAAGTAGTAAATACGAGAAGATGATTTTGAACATCACCAAGAACATGTATTTTATAGACAGAGAAAGAACAAGTTTGCTTTTGTATTAATTGTGAGATAGTTGCTTGGCTCAAAACAATATTAAAAAAATGCAATATTAAGATATAGGAACAATTCTCCCAGGTGACAATGCATGTTTCTAAATGAGACGAGCTTAGCATATGTATCCCTTTATTTAATATAAACCGGAAAATACTTGAAAACTTCATTATCCAAAATATACAGAGAAGGTTTGGATGCCTCCATTGCATCAGGTCCTTGTATCTAGGTCAGTGCATCCTAGAACTCCTTTCTTCCCAAATAAGCTTTCCAACTTCTGAGCGAAGACACAAACGCCTTCCCTCTCATCTTTCTTCTTGCCCCTACTGTTTTTAATAATGTATGTCTGACATGCTAACAAGCAGGCACATGCTCATTCATTGTTGTCTCATCTCAGCTGCCTGAAAATGGCTTAAGAGGGATGATGAGTGGAGTTGCACATCAAGGATTTCTTTTGTTGATGGAGTAACCAGGAGCGCATTTCCAATTTGCAGTTTGGCTGTGGGGTTTCAGAAGCACTACGTATGTTTGATATCCACTTGGTTGCTTGCCACCAAACTTGGGGATCAATCACAATGTTGTGAGAGGAGATAAATATATATATATGTATGTATATATATATAAAAAAAGGGAAAAAAATCAGTAAGAACCCTGACTTTTATTTTGAAAATAGTAGGACATCTCGCAGATTGAGAACTTGTCTATTGCAAAACATGTGGAGCAGCAAGTGTGTGTATGTGAGTGAGAGAGGGAACATATGTATGTCTGTATTTCTCTTTCATAATATCTCAAAGACAGATTCATAATTTGATTCCACTGACTGTTTTTGAGTTAAACCAGGGATTACACTGAGCCATTCTTAGACAACCATTTCCATGTTAGTTTAGGACTCCTTGTGGCAAATCTGCATTCTTCTGAATCACTTGCAGTCAATCAGATTTTAATTTGTCTTTGTCTTCGGTCCTGCAAAATTTGGGCCTGGAATCCGTTTGCTTCAAGGATCAAAGAGTGTTTTCCCTGTGTATGTCAGGCACACTTATGGAATGCTCTTGTATGTTTACTTAGCTCAAAAATTATTCCATATTAACAAAAGCAGATTGATTTAGGAATGTTTTTCCGAACAGCCTTTTTGAAATCTTGCTTTGTTGAAATTACAGCACCTCCAATTCTGTCATTTTCCTTTCAAATATGTTGTAGGAATTCACTACCAAATGTATAAAAACCTCTTTCAGGGATGAATGGTTTAGTCTGCTCCTTATCTTGTTAGTCAATATTGTTAACTAGCTGTGATGGACATAATTAATGGAATGACCCTATCCCTTCCCCTTAATTAAAGATAATTGCCTTGCTCAGTCACATTCACTCTCCAAAGTATAGGTGCGTGAGCATAAATGTCTTAATTTATTTTAAGGTCTACCATGATCATTACGTATTCTGTTAGCTTGTTAACAGCTAATCTTAATTTTACCTCACCCAGCAAACTTGAAAGCCATAAAATGGCCCTCTTACCTTTCTGAGCTGGATGGCTAAATAACACGTTACTGTGTTGCACACTCAACAGTCAGAAGAGGTCGATGAGGGTGAAAACAGAATTCCACTACTTAGTGGGCTGCGATGCTGTCTTGAATCCATTGCCCAACAGCTTGGTAGGATGCTGCCTGAAGAGATATGGATCTTGACTTGAAGTTAAATGGTGCTGATATCAGAATAAACCTCCTGGGTTTTGGTATGCATTTCATGTATACTTTTATCAGCTTTATTATTTGTTATGCTTTTGCTGAGCTTCCTTGAATAAAAACGAAAGGGTACACTTATTATGCAGCAATTTCATGAAAGCTATTTAAAATAATATTTGAAGAGGAAAAAACAAATCAAAATGAATAAAAGCCTAGGAAACACATGATGAAACAGAATGAATATCAGAGCTATTAAATTAATAAGCTTGCAAAGCATTATTTATGGTATCTCAATGGAAGTTTAGAAATTGATACTGACTTTCCAAAATTAATTGAGTACCTTTGTTGTATTTCAGGAATACATATTCAAACTCGCTGTACCCGTTTCTTGCAGGGAAAATTGTTCCACCTGCCAAAAACCTCAGGAGTTTCATCTGATTTTCATCTTCTCAATGTAAACAGTTGAGGTATTGACTCAGTACGGCATTCATTCAGCGAATCTGCATAGCCTGAGATTGTGTGTGGATGGTTGTCCTTGTTTTCTCAAGTTGCCCATTAATAGAGTGTTTGAAGCTGTGCAGAAGCAGTAGATTTGGCAATTCCACAGTCCCACAAGGTGTTCTGTCAGGGAGGCTTACTTTTAGGTACACCTTTCCCTAACAAGTACGTACGCAGTTCCTCAGATGGCAGAAATGCGGATGAAGGATTTGGTACTAAGGGCTGATGTGCTCAGGAAGGCTATGGGCTCAGCTCAGATGTCCCACCAGCCTGAAGCCCAGCTGTATGTTCCTGTGGGCCATCTCATGTGCTTGGGGCTGGAGGACATCCCTCAGCCATGTCCCCAGTTCTCAGTGGCCTGCAGAGAAGCACAGGGTTAGGCTCAGCTGTGCTCTACAGTACTGCTACAGGCAGACCAATTAATAGGACTGGAAGTGCGGAGGGCTCTGTTTGGTCATGGAGCCTCCCCGTACAGGCTTCTTTGGATATTGCCTTCACAGTATTGACTAGTATTCACTAGTGAAAAATAGATGGAGATGCAGGTGTTCAGTTCTCTGAAAAATGGGTGCCAACAGACTAGAGCTGTCTCCTCAGAGTTACCTGGCTGCTTTCTGACGGCTTTAAGTTGTAACGAGCAGCTAAATTCTACTTCTTTTTTGCTACAGATGTGGCATCTCCTTAACTACCCACATTTCACCATTAAAAGTACATTTGTTAGTTTTTCCAGGACAGACAATTTCTGTATGACACTCGTTTGCCCCAGATTTACTAAATTGGCTATTTCTGTTATAGCTTCTCAGGCAAGAATGACATCTGAAGTGGCCCACCAAAAAGTGAACAGGGTAGATGCAGAAGTACTGTCAGGAAGAACCCAATACCTGTTGTTTCAGTTTGTTATTCCATTTCTCTTCCTTTTTTTTTCCTTCTCCTTTTCTCTGAACAAGTTTCTCCTGGGCTTTCCTTTTTTTTCAATGAGGGCTCTTTTCTTTTTCAGAACAATTCTACTTTGTTACAAAATTTGTCTAAATCATGCTTTCCAAGTCCTTGGTAGCTGTGTCTCAAAGCTTACAGTAACATAAAAATCCCATGCACAGTGTGCTGCAGCGTATATCCTTATTTTGTAGCATTTAACTGCTAATGGGATAGTAGGTTAAGCTTTGCATTGTTTCTCCTAAGGCAGCTGGGTGCTGTGGCGGACGAGGGAGCTTGGCGTTGCGCATAGCACACTTGAAGGATCGCTCATGTGGACCTGTGGAAGCAGGTCACGTTGTGTGTAAGCTTGTGCCAGCATCCAGAGCAAGTGCACTATTGTCTGCACGCTCTTTTTGGCCTCCTCGTGGCTGCTGAAAGAATTAACGGGATTTTCTGACTGCTGAGGTGCTCAGCGCAGCAACCTACCTGGCTCTGTTTGTTTCAGAAGCCTTACACTGGGGGGCTTTGCAAAACTGGTGTGATTATGCACAGAACCAGGCTCCCCAAATGTGATCTTTAAACAACATACTGAGTGAGAGCACGTGATTTCCAGAAAACATTCAAGGATATGTAAAAGAAGCATTAGAGTGAATTAAATACTAGCACGGGAACAGCCAGTTCCATATTTAATCTTTCTTGCAAATCTGCTTCTGCAAGTATTTGCAACTCTGCCAATAGCTGCAAATGTTATTTGCTGGTGCAAGACATCAGTTCGTAGAAAGCAGTAAAAATCTCTTCTACATCAAGCTGTTTTTCCCCTCTTATTGCCCCTCTTAGAATAGTGATAACTTAGCTACGAATAGTATTGTTTCCAACTAAAAATCCAAAGCTTTATTTCTTTGATTGACAGTCATCACCTGAAAGGTGATACTTACTACCCAGGGAGTAGTACCATCTCCCCAAGTCCTCTTCCGCTTAAATGGAGAACCTTGCAGAATCCTGCTACAGATAATTATCAAAGCTTTTGTCTTTATTTCTTTGTTCTAAGACATTATCAAGGTGGTACCTTTCCCTTTTGATATTGTCTATGCTAGCATTTTTTTTTCCTCTGAAACGTTCCTAACTTGAGCTTCTGCAATTAACTAGTGTTTAAAGTGCTTAGGGTTGTTCTCAGTAATTGTGGAAGACCTAGTAATGGCTTGGACAGAAAAAGGCACAGGATGGATTTTTAAGAATCCAGGTTCTCCCTGCACACTAGCGATAAACAAACGTTCGTGGTTTTGTTCCTCCTTGGTTTCTTGTCTGCACCTTGCTTATCTTATTGGGTTGATACCAAGGACTTTATGGCTGAGGATTGTATTTGCATAGAACGCAGCTCCAAAGGACGTTGTTCTTGGTTGGTTATCTCCAGGCACTGCTATA
>VZSC01018226.1:115325-131305 GCA_013398225.1 Steatornis caripensis | reverse complement strand
GTGTTGTTTTTCCAGCAAATATCAGGGTGGTTGAAGTCCCCCATGAGCACCAGGGCCTGTGACTGTGAGGCAACTTCCAGCTGTCTGTAGAAGGCCTCGTCAAGTTCCTCTTCCTGATCAGGTGGCCTATAGTAAACACCCACTACAGTGTCACCTGTATTGGCCTGCCCTCTAATTCTTACCCATAGGCTCTCGACTTGTTCTTCATCCACCCCTAGGCAGAGCTTGATACATCTTTTAAGTTTCTTTTATGTTTCAGGAGTACCGGGGAGCTCCGAGGATTTAAATATTCTCCTTATTATTCTACTTTCATGAGAACTCACACAAACTTTAAGGCACTGGAAGATATATTAAGCAAAACCATAAGGCTTCAGAAATACAGAAACTGACAGTCAAAACCACCAAGACGTCTCCTGAGTTTGAAACACCAAGGTCGTAGTCCTGGACTCAAATTTGACATCACATGCCTTGAATTTAACGTCATATGCTTCTTTAGGAAAACATTTCAATATAAATTTTCATGGTAAAGACCCGCACTAAGTATTGTTTAGTTGGAGTTTTTCCAAACAGATACAAAAAGAAGATACTTCACTGTTTATCACAGATTTATTTGTGCATATTCGTTTCCTAAACTAGATTATCTGTACAGGCTAAGGAGGATCTGGTCCAGAAACGAGACACATAGGTCAAAGATAGCCTTGCATCTCTTAATGTTCAAGGCCTCGCAGTATTTTTAGTGGGAAGAAATTAGGCTACTTTTTCAGCATGTGAAAGGGCGAGGAGTCCACAGATCAGGAAACTGGACTCTTCCATCCCATCTTTCTTTGAGTCCTGTAATCAGATCGGTAGTACTACTATTTTTTTTTTTTTCATTTCAAAGCCTATAAAAAATTTAATTTAAAAAGTCAGAAATGGACAAGTGAGTTCAAGTGAGACTTGGTATTTACACTTAAGATGGAAAGACCAAAATGAAGAGCTATTCATTGTCCAAAATAGTGACTGGCAAAAGAGATGATATTTGAGATCCTCATGAGATAAAAGGAAAATCTTCTGTGATATGATTGGCCTTTGCTTCTAGAAAGAAGTGTGATTTATAAAGCATTTTGTATTAAGGCGAGTGATGGAAAAATCAAGTGAGACAGTGACAAGGTTTTATGACAGAAATCTATTTTCCATCTTGGCTTTTAAGATTAAGTCTCAGATTTTGTAACATTTAGTGTCACAGAACCACCGAACTACTTTCAGAGACAACTTAGTAGTTGGCAATGCATGAGGCAAATTGTATTCCCTTTTGAGAATATGCAGCCCTGCAGAAGTCATTGGGGTGTCTGCAGGGTGATAGACACAGTGAGGCAAGCGTCTAGAATGAAGAATTAGCTTAAAACTTTGCATTTAATGCATCATATACTATAAGATTCATGGATTTGTTCAGCATTTAGGGGAAAAAATCACGAATGAGATAATTGTTCTGCAATTATTGATGGAATGGAATACTCAGCAGTAGAAAAACTAATCTAAAATTCAAGTCAGGGTAGGGGAAAATCATTAGCTATGCTGTGTAAAGCAGACATATACAATCAATGTGTGAATGTCACGTTTGTCAGGCCAAAGTGATGGGAAAAGACTTCCACTAACAGAGAGAAAATTGAACACATCTATAACGGTGGAGGATAGTTCGTATCCTGTTGTAATTGCAGTGCACTCGAAGCAGAATGAGAACAGCAAGGGAAAAAAATCCCTCTCCTGAGCTTTACAGCAGCAAAGCTCAGAACGCGTGACAAAGGTAAAGGCTTGAAAGGTGATGTTGTGAAGAAACTTGAAGCCAAGCAAAGAAGCTCAGGAAGGTGCTGTGAAAAAAAAACCCCGAATCGAGCTTTAGGCAGCTAGGAACAAAGTAACTGTAAAAGAACCCCAGATGGTGCCGAGGAGAACTGATAGTTTTGTTCCTTCTGTCTATTAAAACGTGTCGAGCGTGCAGTGTCAGAGTGCACACGATGATTTGATAGCAAACAGAGCCATGGTAAGAAATAAAAAGACTTTGGAAGTTCAGATACGCATTATTGATACGTGTTTATTGGATAAGATATTTACATATCGCTGCTCGCTCTTGTGGTATGAGGTGAATGAGGTGCCACCAAGGACAATCCTTTATGGAGAAAAAAGCTGAAAACAAAAGAGAATAGGAAAATAATATTACCTCATTAGAAAGGCACGAATCTCAGGTTTACTTCAGTCTGTATCAGTTAAAAAGTCCAAAAGCCTCTGAGTGTGAACAGAACAAGGAAAGTTTGAAGGCATGAAATAGTTCTTGCTCGAATTACTGTGTCATACGAGACGCTATAGTCATGGGCAAGGATCCTGTTATGCAGTACTAATAATAACAACAAAAAAGCCCACAATTAAAACTCCAAAGCTCTAAACCATTACATATAAAGCAAGAGGAATAGCAGGTACAAAACTGACAGCTGAGTATTAAAAAAAAAATTAAGACAATACTTCTCAGCAAGATAGTAATTTAGTCTCCAGTTGCATCAGAAAGAACCAACTTATTTTGTGGTTTGGCTTTCTTTCTGGTTGCTTAAGAGTTTGTGGGCATATAGAGCTGGCGACAATTTGTTTCAGTGCTACCTTTAAGACTGCGCCATTGTCTGAAATGTCTGGTGCTCCTGTGGGTTAATCTGATGCTGACGGGGTTGAGAAGAGATACGAGACGGGAGAGCAAGATGCCCGNTTTCAGTGCTACCTTTAAGACTGCGCCATTGTCTGAAATGTCTGGTGCTCCTGTGGGTTAATCTGATGCTGACGGGGTTGAGAAGAGATACGAGACAGGAGAGCAAGATGCCCGTATTTCTGTGCATGCATTTCTGCAGTTAGTTTGGAAAGACTGTTCGCTTGCCTGAAATAGTCTTTCTTTTCACAGGTTACTTCATCGTCCAGAAACTTAAGCAGCAGCTTCTGTGCGTTAAGGGATTGAAACAGTAAATTTTACAGCACAATTCATCAATGGCGTCAGTCAGATTTAAGAGAGCGAGCATGTTTTTGCAAAGCTGCAGATATTGCTGTAACTGAGGTCAACAGCAAACTCCTAGTGCTTTTAAAAATTGATTTTACTGAAATCTTACTCCATTTTCCTAGTAATAAAGGCCTCTAAGGATTTAGACTGCTGTAACTGAGAGCAGTGTTTGGCCCTGTTCTCTAAGTAGGTGTGGCGTAGCTCCATTACAGCTCCAGTGCAAATAATAACATCCTTTAAAAATGGAGTACCCTTCCTAATATTTTAGTAAGTCACCTCTTGTTTTCTCTTGTAAAAGTTTGAAGGTCATAAGCTTAAACTTCTAAAGCCTCCAGGAAACCTATTTATCTCCTTTGCAAAAGGCCTAAAATGAAATAAGAAAACTTATGTGACAAGAATATAAATATATTTGCTTAACTGACAAATCCAGTGCAGACTGCTTCATCAAAAAAACTTGGCAAAATCAACGTGGCTTGGTTATTTAATTCTAGACAGAACATTTGATACTGTATAAAATAACAGAAGATGTTGCCTTGATTATTCCAGAACTCAAGAGAATCTTTAAGTTTTCTTAAGGAATGCTAAAGGGTAGGTGCCGCCCCAGCATGTATCGATCTGAAATTTATAGAACAGCAAATTCTTTAGAAATGAGTCATGTTATAATTTGCAATTTTAATTAAAAACAAACAAAACCCCCACCCCAAACAACCCAACAATCAAGACCTGTTCTATAAATGATCTGACCTTATCTTCTGTCTTTGAATGAATGTTGTCCCCTCTGGGTCATGGATCTCAGGCTTTTTGCCTGAGAACGCGTTTCTCTGAAGGCGTTTGCATGGTTCTCCATTCTTAAGCAGGGACGGAGGTTACAGCCCTCCTTCCAGTTTCCGTGATTTATCTCAGCAGCTCTTACTTCTGTATATGCTGCAGTTCTTTTTTTTTTCTTCTGGGCAACGGTAATAAGTCACCCAACTGCTGCCTTAAAGCAAAGTATTATTTAAAACAAAGTCGCATCGGAGGATGCATATCCATAAAACCAGCAGAGTACACTGTTTGCATGTATTGTGTTTCAATAAAACCTTTCCCCGCCCCGTAGATCTGGGAAGTCCCCTGAATTTTTTTCACAGACCCTCTGCAGGGCGTCTTGTTCTTTCATTTTATGTGAGGCTCTCATTTAATGTCGTTTTTGATGAGTGTCCTCTTTTCTCAAGACATACTCTTTGATTCTAGTGGTTTTGGGATTTTTGGTTTTGTAGCTGGGCATGATGTTAGTGTCAGTTCATCTTAGATACTGAATGTGGACTATTTTCTACTAATCGCCCCCAGCTTTTCCAAGATTTTTTTTTTTTAATATATTCTGATCGCTTTTCTGTATATGTTTTCTACAGCTGCCTTTTGAGCTAGAACATTGCATTCATTTAGGAAAATCTTGCAACTATTTGTACTAAATTTCCCCAACCATATTGTCCAAATTATTTAATTGCCACATCTTTCTGTTCGTCCTGCTGTTACTTCTCAGTTCCAAAGCTGATGAAGAAGGCGTCCGAGTGAAATGAGTGGATACTGGGTGGTTCATTTCTCTTGTTAAAGCGTCCAGAGAGATGACTAATTTCAACGTTGGTATACCTTTTCCTAGTGACTTTTCTTTAGTTTGGCAATACAAATGACTAGGAATTAAACAGAGGCTTTCTCTGTTTCTGGTACCATAAAAATAACGTACGCATTCTTCCGTGTTTTGGTGACAGTTCAAAAAACTGAGAGAAGCTATTTATGCAAATGCTTAAGCTAACAGTCACATTAAGTCTTGGACTGTGTAATGAAAAATAACACTGATGAATAAAAATGTTTTAAAGATTGAAAATTTGAGAAATTATTCAGATAAACCAAATCTGATGTTGCAGGGGGAAATACCAGGTTTTTCACATTCAAGAGAACAAGAAATCTTTGTAATACATTTTCCTGACATAGATAGAACATCTCCAGGACAGAATACGAAAACTTTGCATTTACGACCTTATTTGGTGGGCCTTCTGAATTAGAAAGGTTGAGGAGCTCCATCCTCCACTATGAGGAGCTCCATCCTTCACTACAGAGTTACAGCCGGCTACAGGATTGGGGAGGAAAGAATGTATCAGCAAAATATCCTATTTAATGGATAAGAATTTCTTGACCCAAGGCTGACAGACTATCCTGCTAGGGGACAGGCCTCCTCTTGGGCTGGGAGAATACTAATGACATAAAATTAATTATTGCATGTGTTAATAATTATGACAACAATATTATAATGTATAATATTTAGATAATGTTAGCTTAGTGTTTTGCAGAAACTGTGATTCTTCATTGCCCAAGTGGCCATAGAGTATAAATAAAAAGCTACCTTATCTGTTCTGGCAGAGTGATTAACACATTATAATCAAGAAGAAAACACTGGAAGACTTCAGAGCTTCCCAGCACACCCAGGGTCAGCTTGGATGATGGGTTAGGAGGATGGGGATGTTTCAAACCCTGTGGCAGAAGTTGAAGGCATTCAGCAATACAGGCGACACTGCTGACGATTTGTTCTGCACCCAGATGTTGCTGACTACAATTGAGGGCAAGTCTGCATCAGAGGGTTCCCTTGAATTTTTTGGTCTTGCTGTATTTTCATTGGAGGCTCAGAAATTTGTGTAACAGCTGGGCGTGTACATTTGCTTCAGTGAAGGAACTTCTGAAAGACCTGTGTACCTTGACAAGGATTTGTTCTAAACTTACGTAGCTCTTAATCATCATATACAATGTTGTTCTCAGTTTCCAAATGAATTAATCTCTCCTAAAGACCTGAATGAAGCAGTTTTTGAAGCAGATAGGGACTCTTCATCTCCATGCAGTCAGTAGAGTTGCGAACAAATCTTTTGAAAAATGTTGCCACCTTTTGAGTTCTGATTTTCTTCTTGCGGGGAGGCATTTTGTTGGGAAGTACTAATTATATGTACACTGTGAAATCAAATATATATCTTGCCATTCTGAGTAAAGGTGTGAAATTATTTCATACATTTGTGCTAGATGTGAAGTTGAGGCTTCTGAGATAATGCTACTTTATGGCCTTTTACCACTCTTATTCTGTCCCCCTATGCTTCCTTGGACCGTGAATAAAAGTCACGGTGTTCCAAGAGGGTAAAGAGGAGAACGCCCCATCTTTGACTACAAGGGAGGAGGTGAGAGGATTTGAGAAAAAACAGCAAATGCACACAAAACATAAAAGGACAAAATTTATATATGGGATCTCAGGTATGCTTTACTGTAGCTAAAAAGTATGCAGTAAGATACGAAATCAGTTGTCAAATGCAAAAAGTTCACTGTGGAAATGAAACTGTTCAGGAGTTTTTGCATGTTGTGCACACTGACTCTTCAAATTATTTGCATTACGCTATTTAAACTTGCAGTTTACAATAACTATTTCCGCATTTAGTTTTTTAGTTAGCAAAAGTAGACGACCTATTTTGCTGTCAATGTGCAAGCTTGGCTTTGCAAAGACAGGGAAATACTTCCAATCTGGCTCAGCCTGATCACAGAAATATGTCTGTGCACTCTCCAAGTGCATTCCCTAAATTGGATCCCGATCTCCAGTATTCGAAGTGCTGCAGCATTTATTTTCAAATACGTTTCCCGATTCATTGTCCAATGGTGCCTGACAGTATCTCCTGAAAGGAAAAAAAGAAACCAGTCAGTTAGTTGAAATACATCAGAATAAATGATTTCATTTCTTAGTATCTTTTTTTTACGACAGAATGTTTTTTGAACATTTATTGTAATCTGAAAGAAAAAAATAAAACTAATCGAACTTGCCATTCTGTACCTCACTGGAGGTCTGCCAGTATCTCCATAATAGTCTGGTTTTACAGGATTCATAGATTTCTACCGTAAATGCTCAGTCCAAGCTGAAATTTGGCAAGCTTTTTCATGATATAGTAATACTCTCTCCTGCAGACAAATGTTGCTTTTCTCTGAAAACTGGCAGTAATGCTAGTGAAGCTTTTCTTTTATGGCTTCTATAGATTTTTGTTTACAAATAGGTAAATTCAGTCTAAGTGCTTGGAATGTCACCTTTTTATTGCATACTTAACAAATGATTCAGCCTTTATGGGGAAAATTTGCAGCTAAACTGCATTTGCATTTTGCATGCTTTTTTACTGTATTCCATCCCCATAATAAGTCATGCTTTTTTTCATTATGGAATTGGTGTGCAGTAGCTTCGTAATTACAATTGCAGCTATGTTGCTGCTCAAAGCTGAATTTCTTATGCTGTCTAGTTAATCCATTTTTCTGTATTTTCACGTAATCGTTGTGTAAGTATTGATTAGAAAAGGCTATAGCTTAGCTTTAAATAGCTGACTTATTTAAAGTAACTTTTCACACTTCATTCATCATTTGTTTTTATTGCATCCTGTCTTTTATTCCTCTGCATCCTGCATTTTCTCATCTGCTTGCATTTTCAGGACAACGTTGCACGTTAAGAGACCTTTGGGTTATGTTATAAAATCTCTCCCAAAGAATACTTAAAACAAGTAAATGTACTTACTTGGTGGCTCGTAGGAGGGTTCTTCCTACTTGGTCACCACTTCCAAGAATGGCCCAACGTTGGACTGTAGCCTTAAGATTAATTTGAGCAGCATTGCTTTCATTTATGATATTTTGAGCTCAATACTTAAACAGTTAATCTGAAAAGATAAGAAGATATGCTTGTTTGGAGGCCTAACTAATCACTGAACGACTTTGAAAAGCTGCCCCTGGTATGATTTATGTGGAAATGCTGTGTCAGTCCAGGTCTCCATGAAGGAGGGGCGGGATATCAACATCACAAACAAGAACCTTCATAAATAAGTACCAGAAATTGAAGAGGAAATGTTCTCACGCCTCCGAACAATCCCATCGAGTCGCATGCGAGGCATTTACCGATGGGCAGCATTGTTCTGCTGTGCACATTGCCTCCTCCCCGAATAAACGGGGGATTGTCCGGCCACCTTTCTTTATGAGTAGTGAACCTATCAGTAATTCTTTTTGTTTGTTTTTAAGGAAAATATTTTATCTTTAAATCTCTGAGATTAGAAGTTTCATGTCATTCAATTAATTAAACAATGCAACTCAAGAGCCATAAACATTAAAAAGCCTTCTTGGAAGCAGACTGTGGCCCAGCCCATTGGATAAATTGATTGATTACTTCTGTGGCTGTTCCTAATAATCTGTAACATTTTTTCATTAGGCAGAAAGTTGTTTTCCTATTTAGTATGCAAACGTGAGATCTGGAGCATTCTGCCCATGTGTTATGATTTCTTTTTTCCATTATGCAATCACAGAATGTGTCACTTCCCTGTTTACAAAAGAAAAATGTAAGAGATAAAATTTGTGTTTAGTAAGGATTTTGATCTTCAATATATTAAAGAAATTAAAGTCCAAGGTTGGCAGAAAATCATAAATCATGGTTATGTGTTTCTCTAGAATGGTTTTATGGATGCTAGGGCAAAGATATAACCATGTGCACTCTGGTTATGTAGAAATGCCACTGGAGGCTATTTTCTTTCTTCAAAGGTGCCCTTTAAGCTCACACAAAATTACTCTTAATAGAGTAAACATGCAATTTGCACAAAACTAACACTATGCATCACAGGTTACGTGTCACAGAGAAAAAAGCATAGTGAAAAATTTGCAATGAATTTTACCTTTCTTTGCTGCTGAGAATTTTCCCCAGAATTTGCAATTTTCTAAAACATGTTCTTGATTTCAAATTTTTCCAAATATTTCTGCTATTCATTTTTAGCTTGAGAGGTGTCCTTTGTAAAGGTTTGATACTAAACATTTGTGTTATATGGATTGTGATGTTTAATATTCTCTTTTTTTTGAGTTCTCTGGTGCTAAGATTGTTACGAATTCAGAATGTGTTTGCTACGAGTGTCCTCAAAATACTTGTTTGAAGTAATGCTTCTCCAATCTGGAGAAAAAAAAATTGCAGAGTTCAGCTTTAGTGTTTGGCCATATTATCTGTATTGCCCCTTGTTCTGAAACTCTCTAACAGCTGTCCACAATACGACATGAAAATCTGATATTTCGTTTGCTTCTAAGAAGTTTGTTTCTAACCCTCAAAAGGATAAAAGAAGGCTTAAAAGTACACCTTGAGGCACGGGTGGTGAAACTAACCCGAAATAGGTGTGTGTGTGCACACTGTCATGAGGCAGACTTGGGAATTCACAATCTGATGTTTACCATACAGAGATTAATTTGTTCCTCCTCTTCCTTCTTCTATCTCCGCTGCCTTTTTTTGAACAAAATCTTTACCTGATAACCATGTTGTTATCTTGGAAAAAGTTGTGTAGATACTTCTAATATCCACCCCTTGTTTTCTTACAACCAAGAAGTGAAGGAGTTAATGGTGACATTAATTTGAGCACAATTGCTTGTAGCATGTATTATTTTTTCCATGATGTTTTCTTACCAGCTCTTTTCCATCAATCTTGCCTAGCACAATTTTCTTTTCCTTTGCATTTTTTTAGCTTGGATTTGTACCTGTAGAAAATGACATCACAGAAGAAGATCGAAGCAGTTTCTCTCAAGTGAGGGCTTTGCGGGTGAGTTGTGAGAACAATCCCGGACACACAGGTGTAGGCTTGGGAGCAGTTCAAAAGCAGCTACAGTGCTGAGGTGGTACCACGCCGAGCCTGGAGGGATACTGCTCAATCAGAGCTTCAGAGTGCGATACAGGGCAGGGGAACATGGGGAATGCTGGGGCTGGGCTCAGGCACCGGCTGCAGCCGCCGATCCCTTGGAGGAGCTCTTTTCCTCCCTGGCAGGTCAAGCTGTGCAGTGTGCGTCCCATCACCTCCAGCTCTATGGCATCGTTAACAAGTGGCTCAGAGGGTCAGCAGTATTGCTTGTGCTGGCGGAAGAAGGGGGCCGCAGCCCGGTCTTTGGCAAAATGCTGTGCCCTACTTGTTGTCGAAAACCAGATGGAGAATAATCACTTCTCATGTACTCGAAGGAGATGCCTCTACCATCTACACTCTTTAGGTGGTGTAAAGGCTCCTCCTTTACAAAGCAGTAGCATGGGAAGGGAAATGCTGCACGCTGGGGCTCTTCCCAGAAGGTGAAAGACAAATTTTGGCACTTGAGTGTTGTTGCCTCTCCTTTTTCGCTTTTCCTTCTTCGGCATATCACTGTTGTGCAGTAAAACTATGATGGGTGCTCAGCCTCCAGCTCCCAAAGGGGGAGCAAGAGCAGAATCAGGTGCTGCAGCTGGAAGGTGCAGATGTTTCATACACACACAACTTGAAGACTGAAAAACAAAAATTCCCTTCTTTGCTTTGTTGCAAATACTTTTTCCCACCAACTGAGAACAGAAGGTTGGGATTTTTTTTGCCCAGAGATTTGTTATCTTTCTCCACCTTTTTTCTTTCACCTTTTCAGTTCACCTTAAAGTCTATTTACCTGAAGTCATGAAAGAAAGATTTGGGTCCACAGGTACCAAAATTATTAGTCCTGAGAATTTAGTAGTGTTTTAAATGTCTCAAGGAAGGTGGCTNCTCCACCTTTTTTCTTTCACCTTTTCAGTTCACCTTAAAGTCTATTTACCTGAAGTCATGAAAGAAAGATTTGGGTCCACAGGTACCAAAATTATTAGTCCTGAGAATTTAGTAGTGTTTTAAATGCCTCAAGGAAGGTGGCTGTACATACTAGAAAAGATTAGGAAAAAGTCTGCAAATCCCCCCTCCCCCCCAAATCAAAACAGAACAGTTTTTATAACTNAAGGTGGCTGTACATACTAGAAAAGATTAGGAAAAAGTCTGCAACCCCCCCCCCAAATCAAAACAGAACAGTTTTTATAACTAGGGAGAGCAACATTTTGAGGAAATTAGTGTATACTTCTGGACTTTTGGCTGTGGAAAATAATCTTGGTCAAATAAATGAAAAGATATAATGAAATGAGCCTTGACAAGGACAGAGACAGAGGAGGACAGGAGATGTCCTTGTCTGGGCCATACACTATTATCTGTGTGGCCAGATCACCCTGTCCCTGTAGGTGCCTGCTCAAGAGCTCCAGGCATCTCTCTTTCCCCTTTTGGAAATTTGACCAGAGAGGAAATAGGTAGGCTAGATGGTACATACAAGTGAAAGGAAGGGTTGCAGACATGAAACAAAAGATGCTATTAGATTTGATGATTCCTTAATCTGATGGATTATGAATCAAACCTGGAAACAGGAAAGGGGAAGGAAACTAATGCTCGTCTCTTGAACTGTACTCCCTTGAAACCAACACCCGACTGAGAATTCTCACGGCCTTATCTCTCCTTTGGTTTGGCTTACGTACATTTCCAGCCCCTTTGGTGCAGTGTAAACCTGGCGGAGCTAAACCAGATAGTTTGGGGTGTGCCAATATTCTGCAGGAGAGACACCAGCGCAGGCGCTGACTTGCAACCAGCCCAGCACATCCTCTTTTGCTGCTTGGGAGGCAGGAAAGGTGCATCACAGCTGAAGTGAGCTGGTGCTACTGTGTTGCAGTGTTGCCCCACAGGCAGCGTTGCTCTTGAGAAACTTGGAGTTCAGACGCTGCAGGCAGCAGTTCTCAGCTGCCGTGCTGATACCGGTGACCCTGAGGACCCATAGGACAATTCTTTGGAGGAAGGTTGTTCAACATACTGGTTTGTGAAACAGGGGCTTTCAGTTCCTGCAGTATCAAAGATTTTTGATGCTACTTCTGTGCTGTAGTTCCGCATCTGTTGTCAAAGGCTCCTTTCCTCCCAGCCTGTTGCTTGCTGTCTATGCAGACAGCATACGCATTCAGAACAAGACCGCATACTACGTGGATGCATAACTTTGGTTTGGAGTAAAACATTTATTTGACCTCAGTATTATTCAAATAGTTTCCCGTTTCCACAGAACCACGCTGTGTGGCTCTGGAGACCTGAGATCAGTCACTTGGGAAGAAAGATGTTCGTATTCTGAAAAAACGATTTGCAGAAGGGGAAGCTTGGGAAGTGCTGCTCCGCAGTGATTCCTCCTGGGAGCGGTGGAACAGCAGTACTGCGTGCCTGCTGCTCTGCCCTCTGCTCTTGACAGGTACTCTGGGGCCTGTGATGGGCTGAGAGGACTGGAGGTAAGGTGCACATATGTAGACCAGGCTTCTAAAATACAGTTTACGTGGTAACTCGCAGAGTAAAGATGCACATCCCTATAGAGAACAGCGTCTGGGAGGAGGCCCCTACCACTGCCAAGGCTTTAGTGAGGTCAAAGTCAGTCTGTTCTCTGGGATCGGAGTTACGGTCTTGTGCGAAGCAGACTGGGCTGAAGTTCCTGTGGGCAGCCAAGGGACGAATTATATAATTGGCATTTTCCTAGCAAGCCTGCTATGGCTGCGGTGACGCTCCGAAGGCTTTACAGCGACTTTGCAGTTGTATTCATCCCAGGAAAGACCGGTAACTGGAGGTGATCGGACTGCAGCTGGCTAAAACACCCAACCCAGGCTTCGCAGTTACGTGACTTAATGCCGCCCGGCGCTGCAGGGACCCCGCTGCACGCCGCGCGCCACGGCGCATCTTTTCGGGCTCGGGGGCAGCTCTGCACTCTGCCCCTGGCTCTGCACCGTTNTTTCAGTAGAATCCAAAGGAATTGCGCAGGGAAATGCTTGTACAAATCTTGCCTTGCTGTGTGTCAGGTATCATTAGGTCAGAGTAAGTCTTCATTTATCGTGACACAATTCCTGCTGGTGCCTCTGGCTTGCTCTTGAGTGTTTATCTGCAAAAGAAGTTAAAAGTAGGTTTAGAAATCTTAATGTGATACCTTTTAAAGTTTAATTTCAGAAAAATCAAAGTCATGGGGGTCTGGAAGGCTGTTTTTCATACAACTGTACCTTAGTCAAAGCTTCTGTGCTTAATCCTGAACTGTACGGTTAGACAAGTAATGAACACATTTTAAAATTCACACCATGATGTTTTTAAAATCCTGTGCAACAGAAGTAAATAGGGTAAATTCCTCATTTTCTGTCAACATTTTTGATAGCAGGCTGTTACGCGTGGAAGAATTTATTTTCCTTTCTGTTTGTTGCCGAAGTTTGTCTTAATTTACTGCTGATTTCATTACGGTGTGTTAAAAAGAAAAATCACTACATTGTCTATGGCAAACTTAAAGCAGATGTTTGAAATACAAAGATGTCCAAATTGGACACAGCAATTAATTCTTACTGCAATTAATTTGGGTACAGTGTAGTTGCTACCCAATGAAGCAGTCAGGGCATAGAAACTCTTCTGTACTCTCAGCCTCAAGAAATTAGGCTTCAGAGGCACTACCAGAAGGGAAAGCATTAAACAGATAATAGGCACACTCAGTTTAACAGTTGTTTACATGAAATCCTTGCAAAGCAGGAGTGCGGTGCGGGGGGTGGTGGTGGGCAGACGCCCCACCCGCGCCCGAGGAAAGTTGGCGAGGGAAGGGGCAGCCGGTGCCGTCCCCCGGCCCTCCGCCGGGGCGAGCTGGGGAGCGAAGGGGGCGGCGGGGAGGGGAGGGCGCAGGGGACGTTGGTGGCCGAGAGCGGCCGCGGTCCCCCCGGCAGGTGCCCCGGTCAGGACCAGCCGCCGAGCCGCCCGGGCATCGCTGGGCTCAAAGAGCTGGCCGATAGCTGACGGCGGCAGGAGTCAAGATTCGCTTGTGAATTAATAAAAATAAGCTGTAAAGACTGACGGGTAGCCCCCGTGTCCCTGGCCCCAGCGATAACCGAGCAGTGAGCCCTTGGCTGTGCGCAGGGTGGTGGTTTCGCTCGTCGTTCTGTGCTTCAAAACTTTTAATGAATACAAAAAAGAAGCTTGCTCCCCTGTAAAACCTCTGTTCGGTTCCGTAGCTTCTTCCGTATCAGTTTTCTTAACCTGTTAAGATGGTGCGCGTGTGTGTGTGTATGCGCGTAAATTTTCGGAAACGATGCACGAGTGGTTTGTTCTCCTTTGCTGTGGTAGTTTTTAAGATGACATTTGATGAAAACGCATGCTAGATTTCAGGGGAAAATAATGACTGCTAGACACTGTTTGAAAAAGTGATTGAAATACTTTTTTTAAAAAAAAAGATAAAATTGCCCTTTTCCTGGGGGGTGGGGGGGGTGTGTGGGAAGAAACGGAGCTTTTGCTCGCATTGCACAGCGGAGGCGGTCGGCATGACCAGGGTGTCCACTGCAATCGTCTTTAGGGACAAAATTTAGAGGCCAAAGGTCGTGAAGAACTTCTAGCATCAAACAACCGTGTAAAACTTGCACCTGCTTGGGTCGTAGCGTTTGCGTAGAGAAGCAGGTATCAAGGCTGTTTGTTAGAGCAGTCATTTCTGCTGTACAAATAATGCTGATGTACTACTTATGTTCTGGGTGCTTGCAGGATAAGGCAGTGAGGGAACGACTTTAAATGATTTCTGGAAGCAAAGGGAAATATAATATAAAACAAATAAGGGAAGGTTAAAACTTTACAAATCCTGAGCGATCTTAAATCGGTTGGTTTCATTGCTAGGAAGGAAGCTGTGGTACCGTCCTACCAGAAGAGCAAAATATCGTCTATTTGTATGCTTTATGTAAATTTGTTTTGCGTGCACAGTACTTTCTAGGTTATGGAAAAGAACGTGCTTTTCCTAGTCGGTCACTTTTAAGCCTCCAGTTCTGTGCTATTTTGTAAATATTGTCGTCTTTCACAAATGATTTTTAGAAATGAGAACAAGAGCGTTAGGGGTTACCCTTCTTATTAAAAGCTTTTTGGGAATGTATGTAGTTCTGTCAGTCAGCGGAGCAGCTCTGCCTGCATGGCAGTGGTAGACAGCAGAGTCTGTAAACTGAGCCTAATTATGCAAAAAAGATGTTAGAGCGTTCCAGTTTGCAAAAACACCCACTTTTTGGTTCTTTGTTTAAAATCACTGACACTGAGAATTGAGAAAGGAGGAAAAAAAAATTGGTGTTATACAAAATGCGCGTTAGGCATACTTGTCCGAGTCAGCTTTCAGCAGATACTGCTTCCGTTCTCTCTTTTCAGCTTCAAGAACCTGTACGATATGGGTAATATTTTCAAAATGGCTAGCAAAAACAACAGTATAAATGCAGTTACTGGACAGTAACCTGCTTTTGCATGCTTACTTTTTTCGAAGTATGTATTTTGCTATTCCTTTCAAAAAAAGGAACGCTGACGGTTTCTTTTAAAAATGACATCAACTTTGAAGGACTTTTTTTTTTTTTTTAATTCCCTCACTTAGGAAAGCTCAGAAATTCTTTTCTTTATTTACAGCGTATTTAGGATGACCACGCGGGTTTAGATACTGAATTATTCTAATTTATTGATGCACTAATTTGTTTGATGATCGAGCATTAGCATGCAGCTCTAAATCATGTCAGAAGATTATGTTTTCCTCTTTTAAATCCTCTTTTTCTCACCACTTCAGTTACTTCCTTACTGTTGTTACCATAAATTCCCTCCCAAAACTAGAGATAGATGTTTCTGCATTTCTGTGGGGTATTTAGAAAAGTTTTCATTTTCCACCACTGAGAACAAAAAAGATACACTTTGGACAGAGATTGTTAATACAGGCATGTAGATAAAAACGTATACCTTTTTTTCCTACACTTTCTATTAAAGCTACTGTTGAAATTCTCCTCATGGATTGTTTTACAAAAGGCCGGAACTAATTTTTGGTGCTTTTATATAGCTTTGTCTAACTTCTAGGGGACGTTAGTGTTGCAGTAGACGCGTTACAAGGGTATGTTCAGAGCTACCAGTAGTATTTCCTAAATTTATTTGATTTGAATGAATTATTGCTATTTTTTAAATACAACTTCGGTTAACATTTACAATTAATATTAAAACTGATGACTGTCTGAGTTAGTACTAATACTGCCGTGGAAGTGGATGGGATGAAGGGATAAAAAAATGGAAGAAAGGCTGAAGGCAAGTTGTTGGCTTACGTCACTTCGTGGTGTTAAATGCAG
>VZSC01018226.1:74708-115181 GCA_013398225.1 Steatornis caripensis | reverse complement strand
TTTTTTTTTTTTTTTTTTTTTCTTGGAGCGCTTGAGGTTTTGTTAATTTGCTTCATCCTAGAGAAGTTTTATTTAGAGTTTTTTCTTGATGAAACGTAACATTTTCCGCTGAGTTTATTTTTAAACTATGCGCAGTGCTCATCGCAAAGCTGCGTGCGTTTTACCTACGTAGTCACAGGAGCTCAGCAAGGTTCTCTGAAGTTCAGATTTATCTATGTGCAGTGGGTAAGGTGTGTGCCATTTTCTGCAAGGCAGGAAAATGTCAGGAAGATTTAACATCTAACTTTTCCAGTTTGAAGTCACAAACCGAACCCCGTAGGTGCATAGAAACCACACACTCTGCTCTTCCATTCTGTTAGATATTTTCCGCCTAGGGAAGATTGTGGGTTTTTTCTTGGACGGACGCCGTTTCTTTCTGAATGATTGCTACGGTGTCAAGAAATCGAATGAGCTATATAATTCTGTATTTTAATAATTTATCCTCAGTCTCTTCTGTGACTATATTGCCTGCCTGAGGGTGCCAGCAACCTTAATTTCACTGTTTTATAACCCACAACAGTTAACACTTGACCTAGGTCATTAACAGGATTATCAGCAAATTTGTTTAAGCTTTTACTGACAACCTGAATTGCTTCAATAATATTTTGACTGTGCAGACAGGAAACTTCTTGTAACCTCTCAATCTAGCATAAAATTAATTTCTTGTGAACGCAGCTACCAAAAGATGAATACGGTAAATCTGCTTACGGTACTTGGTTTCAAATAGTGTCTGTTTTGGTTTACAGCAAGAAGGTTCCAATCAACCTCTCTTTTCAGTCTGTATTGGATTTGGAGATGCGGTTTCATCTTTTATTCATTGATTACCATCTCAGAACTTTGCGTAACTGTGCAATTAAATGCACCATTTTATCTGGGCTGGTCTCTGTTAACACTTTGAAGTCGCTAAAGACGACTTACTGTGCCTTTGTAGTAATAACAGCTCTTGGCAAGGTTTTGAAAAATGCAGTGTTTGCGCGTGGAGCAAAATGCCTGCCCAACTCTGGCACGTAATTTTGGGAGAGGCTGGCAACTTTTCAGTAGAATCCAAAGGAATTGCGCAGGGAAATGCTTGTACAAATCTTGCCTTGCTGTGTGTCAGGTATCATTAGGTCAGAGTAAGTCTTCATTTATCGTGACACAATTCCTGCTGGTGCCTCTGGCTTGCTCTTGAGTGTTTATCTGCAAAAGAAGTTAAAAGTAGGTTTAGAAATCTTAATGTGATACCTTTTAAAGTTTAATTTCAGAAAAATCAAAGTCATGGGGGTCTGGAAGGCTGTTTTTCATACAACTGTACCTTAGTCAAAGCTTCTGTGCTTAATCCTGAACTGTACGGTTAGACAAGTAATGAACACATTTTAAAATTCACACCATGATGTTTTTAAAATCCTGTGCAACAGAAGTAAATAGGGTAAATTCCTCATTTTCTGTCAGCATTTTTGATAGCAGGCTGTTACGCGTGGAAGAATTTATTTTCCTTTCTGTTTGTTGCCGAAGTTTGTCTTAATTTACTGCTGATTTCATTACGGTGTGTTAAAAAGAAAAATCACTACATTGTCTATGGCAAACTTAAAGCAGATGTTTGAAATACAAAGATGTCCAAATTGGACACAGCAATTAATTCTTACTGCAATTAATTTGGGTACAGTGTAGTTGCTACCCAATGAAGCAGTCAGGGCATAGAAACTCTTCTGTACTCTCAGCCTCAAGAAATTAGGCTTCAGAGGCACTACCAGAAGGGAAAGCATTAAACAGATAATAGGCACACTCAGTTTAACAGTTGTTTACCTGAAATCCTTGCAAAGCAGGAGTGCGTTCTGATTGAACTTAAACTTTTTATTCCCGTCTGAGAAGACGTACAAATTAGTTTCAATTTTTTCTTTATTATCTGCTGGAGTTAAGTTTAAGTATACTAATAGCAATTTACTTTTGATTCTGTTTGAGAACTTGTAGGTTTTCCTCTAGGAGCATATGTAATGGCTCTTGTTCTTGTAATCCCCACTTGATGAAAGTCTGGAAATACGGATGCAGGTGTTCGTTTTCTTGTTTTCAGAGCTCTGGATTTTATCACCAGTGAGGGTCACTACAGAGCTGTTACTGAGTACAACAGTACTGTTCGTAGATTTTTATACAGAGCCTGAGTTAGTTCCATAGGGTACCTGTAATTCATGTAGGTACTGTGGCTTTGTAGCTGCTCTTCGATTTTTCTGTTAAAAAAAAATATAAATAACTGGAGATGTAATCATGTCCTTAGTTTCGTTGAAGTTCAAAGTTCTACTCAGCGGAGCTGGTATTGAAACATGGTAAGGTCGTTTTGATACCCTAAGGCGCAAAATTGGCTGGACTTGTCCGGAGGTGTTAGATGAAACTTCAGAGGTGGGGCAGAGGGCTCTCACTAACACATTGCCTTTATGAAAGATAATTTCAGCATTCAAAAAGTTGTTCTTCTGGAGTGAGATTTAGGGATTTTTAATTTTTTTTTTTTTTTTACGTTTCCTTTCTTAGGAAAATGAATTGTTCGATTTGTTTCTGAAGCACTGTTGAAAATTGTTGAAAATATATTTATGAGGGGGAAAAGACTTGCAATAAGAAATGATACAGTTAAATGGAAGATTTGTTTACAAATGCACGTGACTACTGTTATATGATCCATTTTACTACAAATTCTCTGTAGTGGTGTAGCCCTTCTTATTTCCATAAACACTTTAGAGCATTAGCTTTTTTTTTTTTTTAAAATACTTAAACTATTCTAAACAAGAACTAACACTTAAAAGAAAATAGTTGAATTCAGGAGATTAGATATGAACTCCCAGTGGTGTAATTTTGGAAACCGAATGTGGTAGTAATTTGCTGGGTTAGGGTTGTATTCCCCACCGGTAGTCTTGTGCTTCTTAGTTTCTTAGGCGCTTGATAAATCCTAGCACAAGTACTTATTTTGCAGTGTAAGTACTCATTTTGCAATGTGAAACTGATGTAAGATTAAAATTCAGAGTCTTGGACTGACGATTCCTTTGAAATTTCTGCAGTGAATGAATCAAAGAAATAAAGATAATCCTGCCTGAACGAAATCTTGGGACAGTGACAAAAAAGTTCCAGCCTGTGAGAGTGATGGGTAGCCTGAATGAAACACCAGCATGTACAGCCTTAAATTTGCAGAGATGTTATTAAACGAGACACACTGTAAGCAGAAAAGTTAGTGCCACGCTCCTTTTTTTTTCATTAAACTACTGTGTCCTGCTGTTTCAGGCAAAATATGGAGGAAAATCCCATTAATCTGCTGGAAAAATACTGATGAAAGAAGAATAGGAGACCAAACGAACAGTGGTTGCAACTTGCTAGCAATTAAGTGAACAATGAGATGAATGCTAAGGTTCAGTCAGGGCAGTTTAGTGTAATAAAGTGTGGGAATGGTGCTTTTTCTTTTATTCCAACTGGTTTCTCATACCATTTTTATATCTATATTTGGAGGGAAGGGTTTGCACTGCATTGGTCTCCTTTTAACAAAATTTTTAAATAATAATTGAAAAAACCTGCTAAAGTGTAACTGCGTCACATAAGAGAACAGTAATTAAAAACTAAAACTTTTAAATTGGTGCCTGAGAATGGAGGGATTTGTAGAAGATCTAGAGTGACGAGTTACCATTTAAAGAAATAATAATTAAAGCACAAAAATATGTTCTGGTCTACGGTTGGCTTCCCACAAAGTTTGTGCAGTAACAAATAGCAACAAGTGACACTAGGTTTCTTGATTTAGTTGCTGAGAAGCTAGAAGGCAGCTACAGGGTTTTTGCTCCGGTTGATATTTTGAGAGGCAAGGCTTCTTGAGAGCTCTCTTTTGGAGGGGAAGAGAAGAATTAAAGGAAGAGGAGAGGTAGGCAGAGATGAAGTGAAAGTTGGACCTGAATCTTAGGAAAATCAGACTGGGATCCAAACTTTCTCCAATTAATGGCAATGTCAGGAACCCAGAATTCAGCACTGACAATGATCTGAACACTGAGCAAAGCACAAATTAAGAAATTCCTTGCCTCCCTGAAAGTCTAAGCTTTGTTTACATTAGTAAGCTTCATGACTATGATTTACCAGTGGTGAATTTCAACAGAGGCTGTAGTTAAGACAGGGTAGAGGCATTTTTACCATTCTATTTAATCTTTCTGTAATGGTGCTTTCTTTAAGAAAAAAAAAAAAAAGAAAATCAAGTTATAGCTGTCCAGCCTTAATGTTCAGGACCAGCCGTGGAGAACACGCACTTAAGGCATTTATATCAAAACAGTTTCTGAGGTGGTGAGGGCCTTATCCTGCAAAATCTTTTCTCCCATGTGTGATTTACCTCATTGAGCGAATGTTCTAGCAGCTGTTGAGAGTTCAGTTTTTTTGGGGTATGTGGTTACAGCTGTGGAAAATGTACTGTGTTCACCCACCTAGAGATAACCCGCGAGGCAGGGAAAACCTCACCAGTCTCTTTTGTTCCCAGCCCACCCACCCACCCACACTGCCCCGCAGTCTTTCTCTCAGGCCAGTGCTTTTCCTTCTGTCCCTTCCCTCCCAGAAATCAACATTTGACCATAAAGAGTAGAAGGCAAAGGTTGTCTTTTCTTTTCCTGGCTGGGAGGGCCACATGTCCATTCCTTTTTCCTTAATGCTGTTTACGAGAAGCAGGGATGCTTTGACCCTGTAGATGCCCAGAAAAAAAGGCACAGGAAAAGAATTATATGTTTCATGGTGTTGATTTTTCCCTAGTTAGTTGGTTGTGTTGATCCCAAAAGCTGGGTTAAAGGTGGGCAGAGGGTGTTCAAGAAGTTGACGAAGAAGTTGTCCGTGCTAATCAAGGAGAACAATTCTGGCAAAGAGGTGTGAGGAACATGCTTAATTTGTGGAACATAATGGAAACCGGAGCCGTTTGTGGGAAGGTAATGGAAGTAGAGGAATAAGCAGAAAGCAGGGGTCTGAAAAACTGTCTTGTGGGTAGATGGGAATAGAACAGTCATTTAGGCATTTACCTTTGTTATAAATATTTGTATTTCTCACATATGGAAATAGTGAAAAAAGATGTTAGCGGGGTTTTGGTTGCAAAGGCAGCAAATGAAGTCGGGGCAATTCCATTTTTCATATGGATAGCTCAGCACACATGTTCTGCATTAATTACCTCCATAAATTCTGTTAACCTGGCAAACAATGAAAATATCGTGTTGGTGACATCACTGTATTGGAAAATAAAACTGGTTTTAGCATCTTGATTTTCTCAACGTGACATTTGAGGAGATTTCTTACGCTATTGGCATTTTACTCCCCCAATTTGCACCAAGATGTTTAGTCATTTGCTCAGTGGGTTTATTTTATCTGTGGAGTGGCTGTGTAAGGACCCAGACATTTCATAGCCCATGCAAGCTGGAGTCCTTGATTCATGGAAGTAGAGAAGAAAAGCTTGACAAAACTCTCTCGGGGCACACCTGAGTAGGTGGCTTTCCAAATGCAGTACTTCAGGATTCTCAGGAGTGTTTTTACAAGTCTCAACTTCTGTGTTTCAAACTTTAAGAAACCAGCCCACAACCAACCCCATCGCAACTGTATTCACTTGAAAGGGTTTTATATTTCTGTGCTCCGTGCAAGGCATTTCTTAAAAACAGGTTTTTTTCTGACTTGTGACATGCTGCCCGCTGATTCGCTTGCGCGGTATCACAGCCTTTTTGACAAATGAATGGTCGTTTGCTGGACTTATGGACTAGTCTCTGTCTCAAAAATTTCTGACCTCAAAGGATTATTGATTACTTGTTGGGATTTTTGGTGATTTCAGGACCTTGAATATCTTTGAACTGCAGTAAAATTTGTGGGAACTTCGGAACTTAGGAACCTGTGCTGCGTGTACCCAGGGGTATTTTCTGTGACACTTTTTGGTGTCTAGAATTCTAGAAACTGAGCATGTCATACTAGGTTTTGAATTCTTGATTACACCTACTGTGTTGCAACAATTTTTTTCCCCCCCTTAAAGTTCCTAGAAGCCCTCCCCAGGGGAATCTTTGTGAGGCTCTGGTAGACCCCAACTCTACCAGGTCTTCGGAGGGCTCAATTCTGCAAAATTAGTGAATACTGAAGTTTATTATTTTTCCAAGGGAGGAGGAATGCAGAAGTAAAAACAGTTGTACAGTGTGCGTAAGCTCTTTTGAGAAGTGCTTTAGAGTTTATTAGGATGTTGAGTAATGTTTGCAGTTGAGTTTTGGCTAGATGTAGGCATATGGGTGCCCTTTTATGTGCCTCAGGATTTGGGCACCCAATGGGACTGACAAATAACACACATCCCACCAGAGAACAGCTTCTGTTCTCTGGGCTGGTGAAAGGCGTGGAGTAGCTGGGTTTAGGTAACTGAATTTCATCCTTAGTTTCTTGGGGGTTTTTTTTGCTTCCTCCTGAGAAAGGTGAACTTGGGTTTTGCAAGTTAAACTCCCTTTTAACACAGTGACCCCCATTTTGCATTTACATATGTTACACTCTGCTTCACTGATGTCAGATTTAACACTATAGTAGTAGAGTAGAATGAGATTGGGAGGATTTGGATTTGAATATGGGTTCAGCTGAACAGTAATTCAGGTGTCTAAGGGTTTATGCCTCTTGGAGGGGTACTGGAAAAAGACCAATCGGAACTGTTTTAAAAGAGTGCAAAGAAGTGAAAGCGACACAGTAATTTGGAACCCATTAGGTTAATCCATTTTTAATTTTTATGTCCTTGTCTTAATGAAAAGAACTGGCACATATCAACTTACAGGAAATAGCCTAATAAAACTGAAACCTTATTAGGCCCCTTTGATAAACATTGCATTCCAGCCCACCAGTCATATGTTTTTGCATACTTGGAAATTGAGCTTTATGCCACTTTAACAGCATCAAGAGAACTCTCGGGTTTCAAACTAATAAAAAAAATAAAATCTGTTTTGTCTGTGTGCATCTATGAGGATGGATAGGCAGCTGTGAGCATAACGCAGACAGGTACTCCGAGAAAAAGTGATATACGGGTTTGTCACCTCACTCCTACAGAAAGAGCTGCTAGTTCATTTGGCATCATCTGTGTGGAAATGGCTTGCCTTTGTTTTATCTTTACAGTAGCTAGAATAACTTCCGCAAGGTGCTAAGGTAGGAGGTTTGAGTGTGTCTGCACACCTACATAGACTCGAGGCAGATTGGTGAGAGGATAAGATGAAAGCTTTACATATGCTGCATTGCCTTAGCTATTGCTTGGAGTCCCTCCACAAGAGGATGAGGAGGAACGGCTTTTGGTGTACGTGAACACTGCTAAGATTTCTAGCAACAGAACGTTTACTTGTTTTCTGTTCTGCTCTGAAATCAGTTCCAGTTTTGTCTGCTAAGGAACGGTGTAGTTCTGCAGTTTTGCTCTCTGAAACCTCTCGTGTGAGGCTTTTATTTTTGGACCTGACTGTCGTTGTCCTGTCTGTTCAGGAGACTTAGGATAGCGTTGTCCCTTTTCTGCATGCAGGCTCCACACTTAGTGAAAGGAGGAAGGCTGCTGGAGAGCTTCTGCTTGGCATCGAGTTCAGGTGATGAGAGCTGAGGTGCATATAGAGCTGCGGCTGCCAGCTAGCACGGTCTGAGCCACTGCGAAGGGGGCACAGGAATGACACTGATCCATAGCAGTATCAACATTCGTGCTGTCGCGCAGCAAGCAGGGAGAGGGCTGCTATGCGCTTGTAGAGCCTCCCTGATCGGCCCTGGTTTTGCAGGTTACAAGCCATGCTGTTATTTATAGGCATTCCTGCATTGCTTATGGCTGTCCTGTGTTCCCTCCTTTGTGGCAGCCCTTTAAGAGAAAGTTGCAGTAAGGTTCCTGCTTTGGCTGCTTCAGTATTCAGCTGTAGGAAAAACTGAGAGATCTAAGTCTGGCCTCAGATACTCTTAGGGAGTGTGTTTGATGAGAAGAGTTAAAGTCTTGGAGGAAAATGAAACTCTTCCTCTTGAAAAGCTGAGGGCAACTGCCATAAAAAGTAGAATTTGCCAAATAATCCAAATTAATGTAGGAACCTTATGCGTTCTATAAAAGCAATAATCTATAGTATAACTTGGCAGGTATTTTGTGTTTTCATCTGAGATTTGTAACATGGTCTCTTAATTTTGGAAACAGTTATTTACTGAACTTTTAAATGAATATACTGGAGGCTTGGGCTATCCAGTCGTCTTTTGTGAAGATTCCTGTGTTCAGTGTTGGAGCAACTGTTTTTTAATTAAAACTTTGGTTTTCCCTTGTGTGTGCATCTCTTGCCCCCACCCTGGTGAAGTTCTTCAGTCAGCAATTTAACCACAGATTGAACATGTCAGTTGCCAAATTTGGAATGTTCTGCACAAAATCATTTTTGTATTGTACAGTATAACGGCACAGGCAAGAAGGGTTGAAAGTGCAGACCTCACAGCGTTGTGCCTCTCGAAGGACTGTAGTCTGGCTTTGAGCTGTAGCAGAAATCTCACTGAGAAATCTCTCATTTGGAAGAGAGTTGTGTAGTAAATGGGCCAAACTTAGTTGGCGCTTGGGTTGGGTATGCGTTACAAAGTATATTCTATTGGCTCTTTTTAGGAGACTTTACTCTGGTAGCTTAGTGTCGCTTCGCTTCCTAGGGGTGTCCCAGACCGCAGGGAGACAAAGTTGTAAAAGCAGAGCTAGTAGATGGGGACCTAGAAGATGTCTCTTATGCTGAGGTCATTTTCTTCCAAGCAATAATGACATCTTCACTACGACATCTGAGGGGAAACGCAGGACCGTGAAATCACAGGAGACTTGACTTTTGTTAATGGACAAGCAGCAAACTGGGGCCCAAGTCTGCTGCTTAAAACCAAGCTTCGCTGTTGGACACCCTTCCATGAAAAGAGTACTGCAGCGGTTAGCATCACTTCATGGAGTCGTTTCTTATCTACTGATTTTACTTACTTACTTATTTTTTGTCCCTTCCCAAAGATTTCATGGTCTACCTCGGCAAATTTCAGCATGATTTCAGCAAGATCAGTGTGGTAGCTGATCCTAGTTGGCAACTATGGTGAATGCACCGAGGTGCAACTTTGGCCTTGCCAGGGCCCGTCCTGTCTGTCTGTAGATGTTGCTTCTAGCCTCAGAATAAACCGAAGACACATAACTGATCTGCTGCCACTCTCGTTTCACTTCTGCTGGGGGAAAGGAGATTTGAGAAGACTCAGACCTGTACTCATATGTGGGTGAAAATCCAGGTGCAAGTCCCCTTTGCCAGGAAGAAGCCACCATTCTAAAAATGTATGTCAGGGTTTGCGCTGACTCCACTCTGTCCCACCCCAAAACCAAGTTCTGGCTGACTTCCTGCCGCAAAGTATTTTCTTTGCTGCTCAGGATTACATGACACGTTTCAATTATGGGCATTCACCATTTTTTTTTTTCTGGTTGCATAGCAATTTAATTTTCCCCATTTGTTGGCATTTTTTAGTAACTAACTAGCGTATTTCTAAACGGACCGTTTGATGCCAAGCAGGAAAAGACAAAACAATGGTGATTTCTTGTTCTTTGGGGGTTTTTAAACTTTTAATTGGAAATGTTAATTAGTTGAAAAAATATTTTATGTATTTTACCTCATGGGCTATTGCTCTGTATTTTCTTTGTAAAGAATATGATTTGGAAGTGCATTCCAGTGGTGAAGTTGTTTGTGGGTTCTTCTTTAGATACTGCAAGTTGCCTCCTAGCAAGCTTTCCTCCCCATTTCTTCGGCAGTGAGGGGGATCTCGGAGTGATTCTACCTGGCACAACATTTGTTTGTTTATTTTTTACTGGGTGAGGTATTTATACTGTGTCCAGTTCACTGTGGCAGTTGTTACTCCGTGTGTTTCTGGAAATGCCGCTGCTTTCAGCCTGTATTCAGGTATCCTGTTAGTTTTACGGTTCTCTTTCTTTCGCTGACATTACTCTTGATGAAACCTGCTGTTAGTGAGCCTCGTGGCAGGCCCTCTGCCATCGCTCTCAAACTGGAAGCAGCTTCTGGTAGCGTGAGCAGGCCCGCGTGTCAAATTCCACCCAAGCCTTCATTCGTCTTATGCCTGATGGCACGAAAAGGAGAGTGAGCAAGCTTTGTATTTCGCATCCACGTCCCTGCTCCAGTTGCTGGAAAGAGATTCATCTTTAGCCCCTGGGTAGAAATGCGTATTGAGGGAATTAACAATGCTTTCTCTTGCAGTTGTGACTAGGGAAGGCCAGAAGAGTCGGGTGGGAGAGAACATCTAAAAAGAGAACATGTTCTTAATCGGCGTTTTGCTGGTATGCTGCCGCTTGGCAGAAATAGCTACAGTGTACAGTATGGTGAGCAAGGCTGTTGTACAGAAGGACCAAGTCACTGATTATCAGAGCCAGAAGTGATGGTTGCCCAATTCGTATAGCACTGCAGTATTTTAATATCAGTAAATTCTCCCTCATACTTACCACTAGTTTTAAAGCGAGTTAATTACATGATGGGAACCAGTGCAGGATGCTGACATTATTAGACAGCACTTTGTTTGTTTAAAGTTGTTTTATGAGAACTCCTCTGTGTCTCCTTAGCATAACCAGTGATCCTTTTTCAGGGCATTTTGTAGGAAAGGATTGTCAATAACAACAAAACTGTTCAGCTAGTTGAGAGTTACCCTTAGTAACTGGCTGGGCAACCTCAGATACTTCTGTAAGAGCCAGCTGAATGATACTCACACACAGTTTTGCAGAAGGAGGAGATATAAGGAGAGCAAACGAGTTGTATGAGAAACACATAAGACTCAGAAAGAGCCTGGAAATCCTGTTTCTCATTCCCGTGGCCTGACTTGTAATGCTCGCTCTTCGCTCTTTTCTGGAAAGAGGTAATAGGAAGGAAGAAGTGTTACTAGCTTTATTTTTGGGGTGTAATATGCTAAGCCTTCCTCTTTTGTTCCTCAAGACCGCATTTAAGAACATGAGAGTTGTGGGTAAGCAGCCTCCAAAGTCAGGACCGTATCTGACCTGCAGTTGCGATGGCTTGCACAGCCATGCTCTTCGCTGGGCCAGTTGCTCTGGAGTACCTGGTTGTTAGACTTGTAAGAAAAGAAAATGCATTGCCACACAAAGTAGCTTGACCTCATTTTTGGTTCTGTCTTTTCTTAAGTTGTACAATTCTCTTCATGCTAGCGTGGCTAGAGGTATACACCTTGTGCAGGACAGTGCCACGAGAGAGGTTAGAACTCTATTCTCTCCAGTTCCCTCTCATCCAGTAAATATGTGGCTATAGGTGCTTGTACTAGATCTAAAATTCGGCTTTCATTTAACTTTAATTGTATGTGGAAAAATGTGAGGGTCACACTAATATATGCCTGCTGCCGATGATCTGACTGAACACATCTTCATGATACGTTTTGTGAATTGGTCAGCTCAGTTTTGTGAACCAAGAATTGCTTTTTGTTACGCTAGAGGGTATTACGCTGTTAGGGTTGAAGGAAGTTGAAATGAGTCATTGTATGAACCAAGTGGTTTATACACTTTTTTTACCTTACCTAATCCTACAAATCCATGCAAAAAAAAAAATCAGACAATGAATACATAATCCATTCTTTATGTTTTTCTTCAGTCTTAGTGTAGGGAAATGTGATTTTTCTCCTTCAGTTTCCAGTTTAATATGTAATGTTAGGACATACAATGGCAAAATGTAACACTATCCTTCTCTGTCGTTTTTGTCTAGGGACCACGATCATTGCAGCCTGTAAGTTCTGTATTAATTGTTTGCTGTCTGTCGAGGTGTACAACTGTGTCTTGAAGTCACAGGAAATAGGAGTGTCATAAAGCCTTTTTAAGGGAGAGGGAGGTGGTTTGGTTTTTTTTTTGTTTTGTTTTCAAGGTGACAACCTGAAAGGAAATATGTTTTGCATTTTAGATACTATTAAAGAACAGTACACTTTTGGTGGAAAGTAGGGGGTTTTTTCAATTTTTTAATAGGGAAAATTATTTTGTGTATGAATTTCAGTTGGATTCTAAACAATTTCAGCACTCAGGCAGTCAACTCTGTGTTTCTGCTTGCCTGTAATATAATTCTTACTAGTCAAATGATAAAGACATCTAGACAAAGTGACAGTTATCTAGGGTGTCAGTAAAATTATGTTTTCTTTGGGTATTTTTTCCCTGCCCTGGTCTTTTATTTCTTGGATTTTCACCAAACCCCCCCCCCAACCAACAAAACAAAAAAAGAATGAGTGGTATTTTCTAATCACTGAAGACCATATGGCTAGATAAGTGAAAGAACTTCAGGTCTTCTGATCTTATTCTGCTAGATATTAAATAGTTACTTGACATAACAAGCTCTGTTCCTTCTTGCTCAAATGAAAATGGAGGAAGTCAAAGATTGTGCAGTATGAAAGCACAAAAATGTTTAGCTCAAAGCTACTTATTAATAAAGTTACAGACCTGGAACATAGCTTTGGTTTGATTTTTTGCCAGTAATGGGAGCATTCATACCACTCTCTTTCGGTACCTACTCGCGTTATCCGACTTGCATCTGAAGCCTAGAAGCCTACTGTAGTCAGTGTGAAAACTTCCCTTCTGAGGATTTCTAAAATGTAGTGAAACACATATGAGCATGGAAAAGTAGTTTGCTTAGCAAGGAGAGAGGCTGAAAAAATATTCTTACTGTCGTAGATGTGATCCCAACATACTGCTACACAAGTCGCCCCATGGCTGAGGCATTGACCTGTCGTAGGGCACACATGGCTTGCACTGAACATTTAATTGCCCCCTTTGGCTCTGTGGTAATGCCTGTGAGTGCTTCCTGTAGGTGTACCTGGTAACCTGGTAAACCTGCTCAGGGCAGGAGGGAGGTGACCATTACGGAGGTGATGTAGAGAGATAGGGGCAGTGATGCTGAGCGCTGATCTTCTGCACCTCGAGAGCATGCTCTAACTGCAAGGCTGCTTGGCAAGTCTGGAGGCAGAAGCTACCACCAGGTTGCGAGTCTGTTGCTTCTTTATTTTTTCCAGATAAGACTGATGAATTTGGACTGAATTAATAAATTTCAGAGTGGCTGCAATCATGTCTTCAAGAAACTCATTCTTAAAGAATAAATATGCAACTTAAGTTTACTCCTGAGTGATTCACCTCAGCAACTTATGGCCAACTAATTTACCTCAGAAGTCATGCTTCCTTCGCCACCATGTGTTGCAGATGCACAACAAACATATCTGTCTTATCCCAGGAGATCCATAATCTGTGGGAATTTGTAGTCACAAGAGCAAGAAGTGCACTTTTTCCTTTTGGATTTTTATTGGTATTTCCTTCTTATAGATGCAAACCTTGCTTCAGAATAGCCTGCCTAGAGCCCTACGCACTCAATAAAGGACTGACTGATTTTTCTTTGTGTAGGAGATTTGAGAATTTAATTATTGATAAATTCAGAGCTAAGAAATATATAATACTGGATTATGTTCTTTTCTGTAAGATTAGTAAGTATATTTTGTTTATTGATGTAGGTAAAAATACAAAATGCTGTTTTCTTTTAAAGGGGTGTATAACTGCAGGGGAAAACATTTTTCCTCATACAGATGGCAGAGCAGCTCATTCATGGTGGTATAGCACTGCGTATATACGCATGCATGACACAAACGCGTGTGTACACAAATGGAGACGTGTATATTTATAGTTGTTTATATCATGGTCTTATTTTTAATACCATACACCTGTTTTTCCCTACTGTGCCTCCTCCTGTACATCCCAATGACTGGGAAAATAATGCCCTCAGAGCTATCTCTTTTTAAGTGATGTCCAAAATTAAACAGCAATTCAAAGGTGAATGATGAAATAATACAAATAGCTTAACTTAGCAGATTCATAGATAATTTCCCTCATTTTTTCCCTTCCTGGTCCTGTTCTTTTATTTTCGCTGAGCACCAATACCCAGACCATCTGGTTCTGGAAGCAGTGACAACCCTTCAGGCTTAAAAATCAAACCTGAAGTTGCTCAGACTGCTACGGTGGCCACCTCTAATAGATCCACTGTTCTCAGGTGTTAAAATTCCCTTGCATATGATGGGGATTTGTTTCTTTTCTCATTGTCAGTAATTTCAATATTTAAGGAAAAAAAAAATAGGGGACGAGGGAGACACACAACGAAAGTAAGCCCAAACTGCAGATAATAAATATTGAAGGTCCACAGATTGGTGCAGCTGTGAACAGCGTTGTCGTGTTGTGTACTAATACTTCATTAGTTTGTATTTATATAGAGGCTATTTTTTTTGGTATGATGCTTTGTATCAATTCACCCGTTCTGCTTCATGTTAATAAAGAAATGGTTAGTTAGGGAACTGTGTGATTAAGCACTCGGAGACTATATGGCCAGGATAAGGAACATAATATATTTTTGTGCTTGTAAAAAACAAATCAGTAAATACTAAAGACTGCTATCCTTTCATTTGTATGTATGTATTTATTTATTAATACCTGTCATGTTTTAAAATGGGTGTAAAGATACTGTGATTTGATTGACTGAAAAATGTCTGTATCGGACTGTTTACAAATAAAATCTTCCTTCTTTCTCTGAAAATTTTTGCATGCTTCTAAAAAAAAAAAGAGGTAACAGCAAGATTAGCAGTGAATTGATGGCCCTCTTTAGAAGTAGGTTTGTCTGAACTTGTAACATTGTAAATAATTGCTTTTGTATCTAATGTGTTACACATGACATTGAGGAGACACTTCACTACTGCAAGACAGTTTGAGAACAAATTAGATCAGAAGGAAGAAAGACTTTAATCAGCATTCATTATTTATTCCTGTATTGTGAGAAAATTATATATGCCAAATACAGGCCTTTAATCAAATAATGATTAAAATATTCAGATCTCACCTATGTAGTTAGATGCATTGACCTGAATTTCAGGTGTCCAAGGGGAAAATGCTGTGGTTTGTGCAGCTGATGGAAGTGCTCTGTTCCCACCCCCTGCTGTAATTAATTTGGCCAGCGATCCATTGTTTGTTTTTTGTCACTTTTTTTGTTCCGAAAAGTTCCCCGTCTGCTCTTCATACCATGTTTTAAGATAAACAAGACGATCCTTTTCATTTGTCTATCTTTTTCTTCTTTGTAGCTAACTGTCAGGCCACCTGAACAAATCAACTGCTCGCGAGGTCCCCAAATAAACACGTCTTTTGGTACGGGTAACTGGGGTTAACTGGAGAGAGGCAAATGAAACTCATTCCTCTTCATTTTGTCTTCTTTTGTAGTTAATCTGCTGGATTCAAAAACAATTCAAGGGGAGCTGGGCTGGATCTCCTACCCATCACATGGGGTGAGTTCACTAGACTGTGAAATGGAAAAGTGCTGCTACAGACCAATGTGCTATTTAACCATTGTTTCCTCTTCAGAGGACATCGTGCAACAGCCCTGGTTCTTTGGAGCTTCAAAAATAGTCTGCTCTAAACTTGCAATATACGGCTTATACAGCTGTGGTGCCCTCTCTTTAGAACATACATCACACTGTGTGTAATCCCTGGGAAGAGCTCAGTATTATTGAAGGAAATGAAAGCAGGAGGTGCATTGAGCGAAAAAAAATTGTCTTTAGGTACTGTTCCTTCTTCTCTCACAATGTGTAGTTCTAAAAGATATTATGGGACTGTCTCGTGGTATTACTTGCTAATTTATTCAGATGGAAATAGTGGAAGGTGAAAAATGTGTGGACATAAGCGAGTGATGTAAGTACTTACTTGATAACTCCTGTACTGAATTGTTCCAAGTACTGTTACTTATGCGTTAAAATGTTATTAAAGGAATATCTAAGTAATGCTCTTGAGGATTGGCTTTTTTTTAATTTACCTTGTATCTGGATCTAATGAAACTAGGTGTTCTATTTAGAGAGGTAAAAGTGCAGTCTTACAGCATGTGTGCTTTCAGACTTGCTAACCGCATCATTTTTACATAGCATTTGCCACCAGCTGCTTCTAAAAAGTTTTGACGGCATAATATCAGTGCACAGCCGCCCAGTGGTGCTGAACCTGGTCACTCCCAACTTACTGTCTCAGTGGAATGCATATGTGTGTGTCTGTGTAGAAACAACCCATTACATTCTTGTTACATTGCATAGTGCAGATATGCAAGCAGATTCCTGCATTCTGTTCCTCAAACAAAAAAAAATCCCACTTGGCAGGCTGAAGCCCTGGCTGTTTGGAGCTTCCCTCGCCCTCAGAGAAGGCTGTGCATTCAAGTCTTTGCTGAAAGAAGGCACTCTGAGACCTGTGGCTGCTCCTCTTGCTGTCCTGTTACTTGTGCTTACCCTCATGGTGCTTTGTTTCCTTTCTCTATGGCAGTCTTAATTTGTTTTTCTACCTTTACGATGACAACTCCTAGAAATTTCCATGCGTCTCTGCCTGTGTTTTCTACCCTATGAGAGTACTGCCACTTTTCTAAATTCTTGGGAAATGTTGTCTCTAGTCTTGATAAGGGCGAGGAGTTGCTAGCTAAGAGTCCTTTTTCCAAACCCAGCAGTGTTTTGAATTCTCGGTGTTGGCAGATATTTCCTCGTTGGTTTGTTTGTAGGATCGTGAACATCCGCTTTTTGATTCTTCTGCGGCTTTGGGCAAGCTGTTACTTCACCTTTATCACTTTTACAGAGATTAGTGGTAACAGTACTTTTACATCTCTGCCTTATGGGATTCAGTTGTTAATATTTAAGTAGTGTCTTCTTGATACTGTTATGCAGGTGTTTAGCAGTATTTCAGGATTAAGGCTTGGTTTATTTTTTGAGTTTATACATGGATCTCTCTGCGTCTCTGAACAAATTGTTCCATTCTCATGGGGAAGAAGTGGAAAGAGGGTTCATGTTTCTTTCTAGTGGCTGTTCCTGCTGACTTTTCCCAATAAGAAACCTCTATAAACAGGATGTCCAAGAGGGAACTCTCCAGCAATTTCTAGGTCATCAGTTTTTTTTGTCTCCACTTGCATTTTTTCTTTTTAATTTTTTTTGCAAAGCCTTTTTTTTTGTTTGTTTGTTTCTCTCCCAGCTGCCTTGCCCTCCTCTCCTTTACTCCTCTGCTCTGTTCATCTCCTTGCAGCTGTGTAGATCTACTGCTCTGCTGCCTGCAGCTGTGCCTCTCTTGCCTTGGATGCCTGAAGCAGTTGGTAGAGAATGATGCAGGGTATATTGGGGGGCTATAATAAAAATAGATGTGCTACATTACCCCACCAAAAAGGGTCTCCAGATCTCTCAAAGCATTTTTATTAGCTTCTGCAAGTGTTTGTCAGGTAAATACAGCACAGCTTGTTTGTGTGCGTCTGTGCATGCTGCTCCTATTTACTGTAATATCCACAAATACAAAAGCCAAAGTAAATCATGGAATTATACTGAAGTTCTTCCAAGTTAATGAAAATTCTTAGTTAAAAATCGCATGGTAGTAAGTGTAGAACGCGTGAGTGTTTTTGTAAGAGAACTGAGACTCTAAACTGTAGCCTTCAAAATACCGTGAAATTTTAAGCTTACATATTGAAACATGAATGTAAAGTATAGAAATAGTAACATCTGTCTGATCTGAATTGGCGTTTTGCTGTAAAACGATGACAACTTGAACATCATGTGAAAGAGATGCCTTCTTTAGAGCCCTTTATTTACAGTCAATTAATTAAACCTGGTAAATATGGCTGCATCTATCTCTGAGCTAAATAAAATATGAACTTAAACTTTAGTGGAAAAACATTATAATAAAGATGTCACATCATGTTGAAAGATTGCTAATAGCGCAGTGGTGATTTACAAGGTAAAGCTAATAGAGCTACACTTAAGGCTGTGATTCAGAAATGAGAATTTTGGTGTTGTGCCAGTTCTTCTCCAGCATGCAGCAATGTTCTCATCTGAAGCCATAAATGTCAGTATACTGAGGCCGGTGACTTACAGAATTTTTAAAAATAATTTAGCCAAAGTGTTTAATATACCTCTTATGAGGTTAATAATTTTATCTTATCGATACATGTTATCGATTGATTTCTGGCAAAACGACCCAGATTGGTTGGTTGTAGTTTTCAGCGTTCGATGGTTCTTCTTTATTCTTCTAAGTCTGCCTCAACTTGGGCACATATAATAACAGCTTTCCAGAAATTCCTGAATATTCATGTTAAGATTTATAGCTCATTTGTATTCAAAGATTTCTGTGTCCCACATAAGAGCACTCTAATGGCAGTGTTTTAGACCATGGTTAGTAGTATCATCCTGTAAGAATGTGATCTCTCCTTGAACCATCCCACACAGCCACAGTCTTGGCGTCAGTAACACTGATCTGGTCAAGCTCATTAAAATCTCTTGAGTACAAAACATCAGCCCCTCTAGATAGCAAGGCAACAGAATTAAAAAATATAATAGCGGGCTTTGCTGATGCTTGAGCAAGATTGGCAGCAGCCACAAGGCCTGTGTCCTGTACTACCATCTCCAGCACCTGCCTAGGCAACCTTTTTGTAATGCCAATCAGTCAAACACCAGTTCCATTTCTATAGGTTTCATTAAAGGGGAAAGAAAGAAAAGCTACTTAGTCTGTGCAGAGTATATTATTGATATGCTGATTAAGCATAACGCAAGTGATCATTAACTGCAATTCACGTAAATTACAGCAGCACAGATGTGGGGGTTGGGAGGATAAAAAAGCAAGTCACTTTTTAAATATACAATAGAAATGTGATGGATAATTCATACAGGACAAAAAGAGTACAGTCTAAATCCTGCTCCGCATATTCATGCGAGTAGTTGTATTGGCTTTAGCATAATTTTTTTGGTAAGAAAGATGTTTCTAATGTGACTCTAGCTCCATGTTCTTTGGGAAGTTTGGTAAAAAAAAAAAGTATTTGTGACATAATCGCAGTACATAATTGTTCTGCAGCCGCTCAACTTGTGACTTGATCTTGACGTCTTTATCACTTACATTTACGACTTGAAATTTTTTGGTCAGGTTTTTTTTTTTTAGGTAGTTGGTAGAAAAGTAAAAGAGGAATCATGTTTATCCTTTTGCTTGTATTGAAGAAGCGAATGTTCTGGCGTTTATTATTGTCATGTAATAGATAATTGTAAAAAAAAAACAACCCAACAAACCAAAATAAAAAAAAAGAAACAAACAAAAACCTCCAAACAAGCCAAAAAGCCAACCTGTCTTGTACATGATCAAAGTTAGTAAATAGCAGGCAAAATTTTAAAAGACTGATTGGGAAATAAAGGTACAGTCTCTGATTGTGGCAGAAGTTTTCTAGGCCCCCAGATTTCTTCAGAAGTGTCTGATTTCTTTAAAAGCTGGCCGTGCTCAGTACCTTAAACTTTCGGGCACGTACTTGAGCTGCTGACTGTACGTGGAAGTGCTTTGAAAATCTGGTGTGAATAACTGTGCTTTGTGTTAGTGGTCACTCTCGTGATCATTTGGGCAAAACAAGCTGATCATCTCAGTAATGGAAACTGATGCATAAGTGTTAGAAGAGAGCAGGATGAAGTTCCCTGCTTCTTTAATAGTTTGTGTTGTGCTAGGAAGGGTAGAGCATGCATGACTGAGATTAATGAGTTTTTCCATCAACCAAAATTGGGTTAGAATCCAAAAATCCAAGTGAAAATGAGGAAAATGCCTCCTTTCTTATATTTCAAAAGCCTTAAGTAGTTTGTCACATTAGACTGTATTACTGCCTGCCCATGACAGCAGCAGTCTCCCTGGCTGCGTTTGTTCTGGCTTCAATAGATGGCTAACATGTGGGTGGCACTGTGAAAATGTTTTGGCCTTTTTTTTGTGGGATATCATGGACACAGTGACTGAAGAAGACTCTGACTAAATAAGCGTTTGGATATCCCTTGTGACTAGATGAAGGCAGAGGAGAACTTATGTGAAGTTAGTTTTGCCTGTGATTAAGGTGCACCCCAAATAAGCTGCGTGTAAGAACCAGTTATTCAGACCACTGGGAACAGAGGGTTTCTCTGTTTGTGTGGAAGATGTTTTCAAGATTAATAAGTATTTCCATGAGCGGTGGAAATAATGAGGTTTGTTTTCCTGCAGCTTTGTGTCTTGCGGTTAATTGCGTCCTGTGATTGAAGGTTTTTTTGCAGTAGGTCCTTAATGCTGGTGGGTTTCCTGGTGTCACGCTTCAGCCTTCCCCTCAGCTGGGCACACAGAAAGTTCCTCTTCCCTACATATGTCTCTTATTTTCACAGCACTGCAGAATCTTAGGACAGCTGAGCCATCAAAAAAAACCTTGAAACTGGCCAACAAATACAGAAATTTATGAAACAACCTTATTTTAATTTTCTTTTGATACCGATTGACGTCTTAAATGTGTATTCATTTTTTGTCTGAGACACAAAACTTACCTTGTCAACTTCGAAGTGATACTATATTTCAAGTGGGGAGTATTACCAAAATCACCAGGTGGTTGTGAAAATGAGTTTCAAAGTAAAACAAATGATATCAAACAATTGGTATGAGACAAAAGATCGAAACGGAAAGATATCTCTGTAAAATAAAAAATTAAGTACTTTTTTCCATAATGAAAACAGGCATGTTATACTGTTACACACTTTTCTTTTTCCTATTCATTAGCTGTAGAATTTCCTTAGTACTTCTTAAAACAATGTGTTCTGTTAAAACCAAGATTTATCTATGTTTTGCCTGAGCTCCGGTCTCCTTACAACTTTATGTATTTCCTACTGTCTCCCTGCCTTTCACGGCTTGTGATCAGGTCTGAAATGCAAGCAGACTATTTTGGCGATTGAAAGTCAAACTAACCACTTGGGATTCTCTTTTTGTGAATCATAGACTTTGTTTCGTCTTACACTGAATGGCTGATTGAGAAAGTAATGTTTTTTGTTAATACACTCATCCCCCTTCCTCCACCCCCAAGATACTTGGTTTTGGGGTGCAGTGAAAGAATATTTGTTTCATTTTAGTCTTCTTTTTTCAAAATAATGAGATGGTGTTAAAAAATAAGAGCACTTCTGAAGCTTTCATAAGCTCTTCCCTTCACCCCCAATTTTCTCTAATTAAGCACGTGCTATTTCTCGTTTTTAGACTTCTTGTTTTCTTCCTACAGAAATAAAACTATTTGAATTTATTACTGTAAAGTGAATGATTTTGCTTTGGAGAGGGACACTTAAAAATCTGCCTGTTTTGAACTAAAATCTCTTCATTCACACTCAGTGCCTCGAACAGAACGCAGTGGTGGTTTCTTCAGTCTCCGGGTGCTGCCTTTACAGGAAATCTGAACTTGACGAAAAATAAATTCATTTGTACTGTATTTTCCCCCCCTTTCTGATAGGTATTACTTTTAGCAATATAAAACTATGAGATATGCCAGATGATTATCTTAATTATATGAATATTGTTGAACTGCTGACAGCATTGTTTAGTACAGCTTTCTGAATATAATGTGAAAGTTCTGTTGATGTCTTCAGAAGCAGATGCGAGTAGTCAAGGATAGAACGTACTTTTGGTGTACTTTAGCTGGCTTTGACTTTTGTTTTGTCTGCACACTGCCTTCAGCTGCTTGCATTAAGCATGCACTTAAAATGGAAGTTTAAATCAAAAAAATTAGGTGGAGTTGACTAAACAAATGGGGGAATGTTTTAAAAAAAAAAAAGGGGGAGATCACATGTATTACTTCAGAATTACGACTCTTGTTCGAATTGTTATCAGAGGGAAATGCCTTTTTAAAATGTGGAGCACTGTGATATTCTTTAGATGTGCTGTTTTGATAATTGTAGTCTGTATTGCATTCATTTGAAAAATTCAACATGATTGTAATGGTACTATGTTTTGGTACATTTTTAAAAACAGCTTTTAACTTGACATAAAGTAAAAAGTGTGCTAATTTCTATTCCATGATCATAATTAAGGGAGGTACAGAGCCTTTTTTTCCCCCTTCCTTTTGAACCTAGCACTTTTACCATGTTACTTTGAATTATGAGATTTCTATTTTTAAAAAAATTGCAACAACAAAAAACCCCCCTAAATGTACAATAAGCGCAATGTCCTCGTACCATTTTTTATCACAAATACGGAAAAATCCCCCATATTTCATTAGCCTCATCAGTCATTTTACTTACTGGTAATAGGTTGCTGAAGGTTGGGTATCAGTTTTCTGTGGTTTCAAAGGAAAAAAAAAAAGGCAAGTTTTGGCTTCTATTCCAAGAGTTAAATAAAGATCTTATTTATTGGAATTGCAGATACTTCAGCTTCCAATTTTTCTTTTTAACTTTCAAAGCTTAGAAACGACATCATTCTCCTCATGGGCAGAATTTTATTTCTGTCAGCCCTGTCAGCATAAATGCAGGCCGTTTGTGAGAAGTTCTTTCAAATGGCCTGATCGCATTGAGATATTTTTCCCTTTGTAAAGAAATGCTTACTTTATAAGTTTATTCGTTTTCTTTTGTGCTGAATTTATTTGCATAAACCAGAATAGAACAGAGTAAATAGAGTAACTGTCATGAAATGCAACATTATTTATCACAGGGGAGCACCACCGTCGATTTTAAGACTGTTTTTGTAACATCAAAACCACGAGAATAGTAACTGCACTCTCCCGTTAAAAATGCCCATAAACGTTTTCGTCCGATAGCCTTGCTGTGGTTCTGCATTATTTTTTATGGTCTAAATAGTCCTGGTAGGTAATTTATTCTGGGTATCTATTTTTTTTCTTTTTGTTCTTTCCAGCTTCCTGAAAATATTCAGTGTGAAATGATTGTCCGTGTAGAATCGTACTTTCTACAATTTAAAATTGTTCTTTTTAAAGGTACTGGGGAATAGGTGCAGAAGCGCGCTGATGGCTTGCTGGCTCCTGCGCTGAAGCAGCAAGAGTGAGAATGCGGTTTCTTCTAGGCGGGAGACCCACATGATGCCTCTCCCCCGCCCCCCAATCTTTCGAAGTTGTTTGTGAAAAGAGCCTGTTAATTAATTTCCTATTTTCGCTCACTTTTAACTTCTCCAGAGTAAGTTCCCAAGCCTTCCTTGCTAACCTTTTGAAAACGTGAGCGAGAGAGCGAGCGAGCCAGCGGGGAGAGGCAGCCTGCGCTCCCCGAGGCGAGCGGCCTGAGGTTTGTGCGCGGGTTCCAGGCCCGGCCCCGGGCAGGGCGAGCGCTTCCCCTTCCCTTCCCTTCCTCCCTGCGCCGGCCGCAGCTCGCTCCCGAGGGCCGGCCCCGCGGCTGGGAGGGCAGGTGAGCAGCAGCCGGGAGGGGCGGGGGACGGGCGGCCACACCTGGGCCACGGCCCGTGCGGGGGCTCCCTTCCTCCCTATCGGAGCCTGGGGGCCGTTACCGCCCAAACGGCGCCGCGAGCTGTGGAGGTTGGAGCGGTGGTCCCGCGCACGGCTGACCGTTACGCTCCCTCCCCATCTCCGCGGGACCCCGATGGCGTTCAGGGCCTTTCGCTATGGCGTACGCGGCCCGTTTCCCCGGGGCCGAGGGCGCCCGTGAGGCGGGGAGCGCCGCGGAGGTTCAGTCAGGCGTTGGGGTGACAGCCCGGGAGGTGCGTCGGAGGAGGAGTGGTATCGCGGGGCATCTGACCCGCCGAACCGTTCCCTCGGGCGGCGGCGGGCTTCCGCTAGGTTTCCTCCGTCACCAGGAGGCCTCGGGCTGCCTTGCGGGGGGGCAGCGTTAAAAGCTTCAGGAGGGAGCTGGGACCGTGTTTCGGACGGCGCCTCGCGCTTCTCCCGCGTCCCCCTTGGTGTGCCTAGTGTTCGTCAAACGCCAGGAAGAGGCGCGGGGGTGGGGTGTCAGCGAGCGCAGCGCCGCTGTTCCCGCCGCTCGGTCCCACCGAAACGGCGCGGCGCCCCGGACCTCCCCGCTCGAAGCTCCCTTCCCGGCCGCCGCGGCGCGGGCGGCTCGGCAGGCGGCGCTGTCCCTTCAGCGCGGCCCCGCCGCCGGGCTGGGCTGGGCGGGGGCGGGCGGTGTCCGTCCGCGGAGCCGTGGGAGGGCGTGGGCGAGTGGCCGGCGCCTTTTGGCTCCCGCGTGGGTTGGGCTTGTGACGTCCTTTCAGGCCGCTGCTGTGGTTTCCCCTTAGGTATGCTGTCCGGCTCCAGAACATCGCAGGCGGCCGATGTTCCGGTTCTTTGTGTACCCGATTTGGTTTGGAGCGGAAGGCGTTATGGCGGAACGCGCATCTCGTGCTTGTGTTCCACTTTTAATCAGCGGTGGAGCTCTGTGAGGGATATGCTGGGTTTAAGGGCTCTTTGCGCTGTGTGCTGATACTATCTTAGGCATAATATGGTGATGAAGTCTGAGAGTTCTACTCTGTGACATTTGGTCCTCGCATCTGCGTGTCAAGTTTTCCCTGCCTAACTGCTATTCCTGGATGTCTCTCAGACTAGAACTTTATTTCCAGCTGTTGGATTTTCAGCGGCCCCAAATGGCAATTAAGACACGCAGAATGATCGCTAGTTGTCTGTTAGCACATGTATGTTTGGATGAGTGCTGTGCTGCTACGTGGTTTGTGTGCTGTTGCGTTGCACAAGTAGGGGCAGTCAACACCATGCTTGCTCAAGGGGCTGACAACTGATTTTTGTTAGGCTCCAGGGAAAAAAATTGGAATTGCCCTATGTTTTTGTTTTTAAATAAAATAAAAACCTAAACCCAAAGTGAATCTTTTAAATCTGAAGGATCGTTACTATTTACAGTAGCCGAAGCTTAGTTTCTAAACTGGATGTCAACATTTCACATGCAGTGCTTTCTGTGTAGAAAAGCTGAGGCATGGTAGAAATAGGGCGTTTTGTATTCTTTTATCAATTGTTTATCTTAGAACGTTACAGGTAGATTTAGACCACCAGTGCCTGTTCAGACTTCCCTGATATTGACACAAAAATTGTGGTGAATGAACTTGCTTCAAGTTCTGAGGTTGCCCAAAAATTATGACTGATAGGGAGAGGCTGGTAATGTTACTGTTGGTTATGAATCAGGCTGCAGAACGGTGTAAAGCAGAATCTCCTTTTCACTTGATATCTTTTTTAAAGTTTGATACTGAAATATGTCTCGGTTTCGGAGACGTAAATTATCAGAGAAATAATAAAATGTTGTTTGGAAGTGTTGCTAGGAGGCCATCTAGCCCATCCAGTCTCCTGCTATATGCAGGATTATTGGTAATGTTGTATCAGGTCAACAGCTGTGGCTTTGGATAGCGGAGTGTAGGAGGCCTCTGAGGATGGAGTTATCACAGCCTTTTCAGGCAGCCTGTTTCAGTGCTGTGCAGGCTTCTAGTGGATGGAATTCTACCTGATAGGTAATCTGAATCGCTTGAGACACAGTTTGTGGCTGTTTTCTCTTCTTACACCATTTGCCGCTGCTGGGGAGAGCTTGGCTGTGTTAAATCCCTTTCAAGTTGTTGCAGTCACTCCTTAGATTAGTAATCCTAATTAGATCACGCCTTAGCTGCTTCCTTTTGCAAGACTGCAACTATCCCTGCTTCCTAATGTGATGTGCTTTTGTCCTGTAGCTGTCTTGGTATTGAGCGATCTTATTAGTTGCAATGCCATGCTCATTGCCATAGTAGCTTCCTTAACTAGGGGTGATGAATGTGTGGAAAACCTCTACTAGGATGGCAGAAAAAATCCAAGAGTGGGAATGAAGTAGGAGTCTAGGTACCTTATCTATGTAACTGGTCAAGTGTTTTGGTCTAGAAACATTTCACAAGCAACATTATATTTTAGCTTAGTTCCTTTTACCACCCAGGGATTTGACAGGTGGAAGCTGGGTTCTGGAGGAGTTGAGATTTCTTGGAAAGAGAAGATAATAGCATAGTATGGCTTACTTCTCCACAGCTCCTAAACATGAGAAATCTAGTCCTATGCTAGCTTGTTATCCAAAAAACTCTTCTAATGGGAGACATGCTAGAATCTGAATGTTTTCAAGGCTTTTTCCAAGAGCTTTTTCCATGACAGCGAAAAATCACAGGCTTGCATATTCTGCCTGAAAGGAAAATTTTATGTGTTTAAGGTTTAGTAGCTGAAGTGCTTTTCTGAGTGTTTTCCATTAAAAAAAAAAAAAGGCAAACATTTCCTGAGGGTGAATAGGGCACAAAAAAAGAGGGCTGAGGAAGTAATGGCAGCTGAAGGGAAGACAAGAACTTTGAGTAGAATGACATTAAATAGTCAAAGCCTATGTGGATATAGGTGTCAGCTGTGAGAGCAAGTGAAGAATCAAGACTGAAATCTGCAGAAAGCAACCTGGACTAAAACTGCTTGTGCAGCTATTCCTGCTGCCTTCCATCTGGAAGACTTGCAGCTTGTTTCCCATGTGACAGTAGGGAATAAAGATGCCACAACAACCTTCATGTTCCAGAGGAAAGGCAGGACCCTTTGGCTTCTGTGGGAGGGAGAGAGCTTGGGTTAACTCCTAGCTGCCCAGTGACTCTTGACTCCTTTGTTCGTACTGCAGAGATTGATTCAACGGCGTTTATGCCTGTCATCTGTTCAAAACTCTGCCTTCATGAACTTCTGTGTAAATATTTACTAAAAGTTCAAACAAACAGGACTCTTGCGTTTCCACTTTTCACTTAATGCAAAATTAAAATCCCAACCAGAACTTCAGAAGTTAATTTTCTTGTTGGCCGTGTAGTTTGATACATAATGTACAATGCGTTCCATCAAACTTAGGGGATGTGTAACCTGGCAAAGCAAACATTGCTACTGGAACTCGAGCGTTTATGTTCTCTGATACCCTTGTGTTACCTGTTTAACTTTCACTAATATTTTTGTGACACTTTATTAATAAACATAACGTGTGTATGTTTATTAATGGCAGTAATTTAATTTTACTCTGAAACCTGGTAATAAATGTTTGAACTGTAGAGCATTTATGTAGGAGTGTTTTAGCCTGAAGAAATGTTTAGAGAAGCTGAGCTGCACTTATCCTGATGGCACTGTAATTCAGCAGCATATATGCAGAAGTAAACGGTTTTTGGATTAGAACATCCTCTTATAATGAAAACATCCAGAGAGGTGAACATTAATAAGATTGGTAGAAAAGTACTATGTGGTTGAAGGATAGACAGGGGTGGTGAAGCGGTGCACAAAATAAATGTCCAGCCCGGGTGGAATTTTTCCGTCTGCTACATGACTGATTTGACAGGACCATAGGACTCTGGAGTTGTTATTCTCTTGTAGACTGGGAACTAACTGGGGGTATCTCCAACGTACACATGTGGCTAAACAGAGGTATTGGCTTTAAAGCACAGAGGATGGGTTTGGATGGGCAGGCAACAGTTCAGAAATCTTGGAAAAAACCACTTACTGAATGCCAGTCCTGTCACATCTTTAATTTACGCAGTGTTTTAAGAGAAGGCTGTGCATTGCCTGTCTCATTTTGTAGCGGGGGGTGGATTGTGAGCTACTCCACTTCTGAGTTCCTGAAGAGTTTGATATTTTATTTTAAAGTATGGATGAATAAAATGTAAGCAGAAACTGAGAGAATGGAGAACATTTTGGAAATAGAATGTAAACATCGAGTGTTGGTCTTCTGAAGACTTTAGGAAAACTAAGAGATATGTGACATACTACATCTTGAAAATTCAGTTGTTGCATGTAACTGCACTAGTGCAGTGTCTTGATTTAGAAGGTGGAGGGCAGCATTGAACTCAGAGCTAATTTACTTGGATAACCACTGTTACTAGAGACACAAAGTGAAAGGTCTGCAATTTGTGTTATGTAGGTTGAAATGTAATGACTTTGAGGAGTGAGCAAAGAAAATACAGTTTTACTTGGCTGAGAGTTGTGTTTTAATCTGAAGAATGGCAGGTCTCTGTATAGAAGGTGTGATGATCTATTATTAAGTATATAATCTGTATGAAGTATATAATCTGTTCATGTTTATGTCCTTTTAAAAACAAAAAGTATTCAACATGAAGGTATGCTCTTGGACTCTTGCAATGACTGATGTACAAAAGCTTGCAGGATTGTGCCTGCCATCTTATTTTATGTTAAATATAAAATGTATATTTAATTGTTTCTGATATATTTGAAAGTGGATCTTTTTTAAACCATATGCATTTTAACTGGTGCATGTTAAAGTTAATTACAAACACTGGTCAAATGTGATGTAGGCTTGTTTAACCTAGTTTACTAGTTGAGTTAAAGGCAGCACTGTGACTAAATGTAAACAAGTTTCGGCATGACCACTTGCAATGTGCGTTATTTAGCAATCAAGTTCATTTAGTAACTAGGGCAGTGGTTTTTTCCTCTTTGGTTATGCCCTGTTTAGAAAACTGATTTAAATATACAGATTCAAATATTCCTTTTGCATTCTTCTGTAAAACAGAGATTTTGAATTAAAACCTTACAAGTTCTTTTCCTTTTATTTGCCTGTTCAAATTCAGCAAAAGTATGCACCCAGGAAAGACCTAGGAAATGGACAAGAAACAGTGTATTTCTGTTCCTTTTTTTAAAAATAAAAATGTTTTTATTTAAAAAAAAGGGGAGTGGGAGAGAAAAGCAAAACTGTGAGTGATAGCATTCCGTTCAGCTTATCATTTTACTACTAAATTTCCCCCTTCAACATTACAGGAAGAACAGACCAATCTTCCTGTCCATGTTTCTTGCAAGTAAATGCTTTGGTCCAGTTGTTTCCTTTCGTTACATACAGCGAGATTCTACCAGCTACATGAGAGGAGTTTGCTGGATGTAGTTGAGTACCAGGCCTGGAGACTCTTGAAGCCTCAGAAGGATGGAAACAGCGTAGAAGTCTTCTCCAGTGGTCTGCCATGGACTGTGCAGAATTAGCTGTATGTGTTCTCAGAGTTGGGTATTCTGGAGGAATGTCATTTACAGTGCTTTATACCTCAACTCTTCTTTTAGGATACAAGCATTCTTGAGTTGATTTGGTGACTTTCTGTCAAAGGTTGAAAGATCCTGTAAGGCGTGTTCGTCAGTGCAAGGACATTCTTCAACTGTGGTGTTGGTGCGCATCTCTGGAACATAAGGTGCATACAGATACATGCTCCCGTATACTGTGTTACTAAAAATATTAATAATACATAATTGAAAAAAAGACCACTTACACAGTTACAATATTAGAATTGAATCCTGCTGTGTTTATCTTGATCTATTAAGGAAATAGGTTTTAGTAATCCTGATACAAAGTCTGTTATTTTTCATCCATCCCCAATAACTTTTGAAGACAGTCTCTCTGATTTCAGCCACATTTGACAGGAGCAGGCTGGGCATACTTAACTCAAACATACTTAATTCCTGTGTTTCATGTAAGAAGGACTTATTCTTCCATTGAGTAGCCCCACTCAAGCTGTAGTTATTAACTATTGCAGTATCTACATGGAGGACAGCCAGTATAGAAGTCCGACTCAGCAGGAATATTTAGAGAAAGCTCTGCATCCCTAAACCAAAAATCAGATGAGCACTGGATAAAAATTTGTATGAAGCCAGGCTTCCTTAATTCTCACATGCATAGGAATTACTTTCCTAGTTAGCTTCTTTTGACTTTGGAGGGCTTCTGAGGCACGGCAGGTGAGGTACAATGGCAAGTGATGACTCCGCACAGGATGTACATCTCTGTTTCACTGCATAAAACCGTAATACATGTATAGAATTAAAAAAGCCTTAGTAATACGTGTGTGTTTGAAAGTCAACGTTTATGTTCCTAGCAATTAACATCCTTTAGAAAATCTCAAGCATGTTACTCTGCTTTTAAGAGAAGAGCACTTTAGGGATATATGTATGTGCTCGCTATGTTTTCCACTGAAAAGTAATTCTGCATCCTTGTAAAAAATTGCATTGAGTATTTGAAAATTGTACAAGAACAACAACTTGTGCAATATCTGCTATTAATTGTATAGAATAAAATGATAAAGGAGTAAAATATTGGAGGTGCGAGTAGAAAGTGACCAACTTTTGAAAAAGAAAACTTATATATGTCACATGACAAGATGCCAGGAGTTCTCTGCTTCCTAGCAAAGGAGCATCAGAACCATTACCGTAGCTGACATTGTTACTTCCCATCAGAATGCTTTTGACAATGCGGGGTAGTTGAAAAGGTTTATGTGGTAAAACAAAAGAGGAATAACGATAAGGATGTCTAGAAGAGTTACCCTGATAAATTGCTTAAACTTAATTCTTAGCAGGAGACAGAATCACTTTAATCCTAGCAAGTCCATCCCTCTGGACAAAGTGAAGGATGGACAGAGCAATAGGGTCTATAGTGTATTAAAGTTGTTGTTAACCTACCTCTGAACCCATTTTAGACATGAATTGTGCTGGAGTTACATTGTAACTAAGAGTAAAATATGGCTTCATGCAAGTAATACTCCTGCACTGAACATAAAGAGGCTAGTTAATGTAATCTTTTTTTCTTTTTATCCCCACCTTTGTCATCCTAAATGTGAGCGGTGTTTTGTAAATGTGATGGACTGAAATGAATATAAACTGCTGTATTTTGGCACAACGGACATTCAGTGGGATAAAGTCACGGCTGGAAAGGGCAGAGGCGAAGAGAGAATGAATACAGAAGTGCAATAAGCAATAACTGATGAGTGGTGTGAGCAATATATGTAGTATACTGGGCAACTGGAAAGGTTATGGAATGTTTAATGGCAATATTAAAATTATGATAAAGGAAGAATGCCAAAAGGTCTAAGTAAATAATAAAGACATGTTGTATTATCTGAGAGAGAATAGGCCATCAAAAAAAGAAGTGTGGTATTTTAGAAATAACCCAGGATAATTTAATTAACGTGGGATTTGCATAAAACCAAAATTAGATTAAAGAATTGTTTCAATGTCCTCAAATCTTTAAAAATGTGTAAACCAAGAGTAATGCAAGACAGATCATACTGGGCTAACTTGACTGTGGGTATGATTTAGCATTAGCTTTTTTTTGGTGATGCTTGGCATGTAGTGCACTGAAAGAAGAGGGGATATGGGGCAAAAGAACAAATAATGAAATGGATGTCTACAGCAAATGTTGCATGGAAGGATATAGAACTAAGGAGAAGAAGAGCTAAAGAAAGGAAATTCAGGAAGAGGGAGAAAAAAGAAAATGAAGGATGCAGTCTTACTTGAAAATATATAGCTGTGTATGAGCAAGATGCGAACTGAGAGAGCGAGCCATATGGTTTACAGATTAAATGATTTTTTCTTGCTGTTTGTTAAACTAGTAGGAGAGGATCCGTGTTTGCTTCATGCTCTGTGGTCTTTATGGTATCATGGTCCTTTCTCTCCAAAGGGCTGTCTGTGCTCCTCGGGGTCCCGAAAGCTGAAGGCAAGCAATGGGCACCTCTCAGAGCAGTGACTCCTTCCATAGCAACCCTCTGTAATTCTGTTGGAAGCTGTCAGCAGTTTCATGTTGTGTCATTGGAGCGTTACTCTCTGACTAGTTGCTGAATCCTTTTACTGGTCCTGTAAAGTAGCTGTGGGATGAGAATGGCATGGTGGAGGGTAGGGGTGGGAGACCAGAAGGAAGCCAGACAGCAGTTGCTGGATCCTGTTGTAATGCCTGCCCCAAATTATAACTGCCCTCATGTCATCCAGATAGAATTTGATGTAGTTGATAAAGTAAAAAATTACCATCAGCTCTAATTTTTAACATTAAGACACAATGTTTAAACCAGCTGGCATTGCCGTGTATATCCAAGTCTGTTGTTTCTGTGTTGTTCAATGAAGAGAGTAATTAAAAATGCAACAACTATGAGGGCCGCCTCTACCATTCCAAAACACTGTTTTTGCTGCCAGGAATTACATTTAAAAAAAAAAAAAAGACTTTTCCAAGGTTCAGCAGATACCTTAATGGGTAGAATGAATACAGAATCCTGGTCAAAAGTATAACAACGTAAAGCAGAATTGTAATAGTTCTTTGCCTTCTCTCCTATGAACATTGGAGAAGCTCTCTGTGATCTTTTTCTATGAAGGTCACACAAATGCGGATAGCTTTATAGCCATGCACACATTGACTCTTTTGCCTGAGAAAGTAGTTGGAAAAACAGGTGGTTGTGCAAAGTTGCATACATTTATGCAGCCTTTTTTCTCTATAAACACGCAACCTATTTCATAGCTTTGAAGTACATACTTGTTACCTGAGCTGCATAAGTCTTGACAGTTTTGGTCTATAATGAGTTTGTTTAATGAATTAATATTCAGGCGCTTTCAGCTGTAGTTTCACAGATAGATTTTTTCTGGAACACTGAAGAGAAAACCCTGGAAGAAAGTAGTTGATTAAAGTGTCGTGTACACGTTGCAGAAATTTAATTTTTGCCCAAATTTACTCTGATAGAGTCAAAAAGGTAATAGTATGGTCACAGTTGTAAACGGACTGGATGTCAGAACATGGCACCAAACTTGCATGTGCAGTATAACATGCATTACAACTGTCCATCTATCCAGGAATTAACCGAGTCCAGTTTGCTATGCAAAATTGCTTTTTTGGCTTTCTTTAAGCAGTTCTTAAATTTCTTTCTTGTTTTGTTTTTGTGAGAAGGCTTTCCTATGGATCCGAGGAAGAAATACAAAACATTTTGTTAATGTGGAAGATATCATGTCATGTGTAGCATCTTTTGTCGGTCAAAAGTAACTGCATCTCCCTTTAGGAGTGTTTCTAAACTCTAGTGGTATGAAGATGAATTCAGATCTCAGCAGGAGGTCACAGAACTTACTAAATACAAGTCTAGTTCTCACACGTACTTAAGTCTTTTAATGCCAGCTTGAGTTCTTCTGGATGCAAGTGTGTTTTCGCCTGTCCATTTATCTTTCTGCATGTTTCACTCTCCTTGTTAATGTTTCAAACTTCTATGGACATGATGTTGTTGAGTCATGTTGCATCTTTTGTCATGCAAAGATTTCCAGCAGCAAATACTGAGAAATATTCTTGTTCAATCAATGTGGTTTGTATTTGTCCTGATTTGAACTAGAGCAGAACCAGTTTCCTTTTAGTAATTTTCCTTTTCAGTTACTTTTCCAGGGCTTGCCCTGCATCATACAGGGTGACGTGACTGTCATCGGGGAGCTCAATATTGGTTTTGTATATGTTTGTATATAATTATTTTTTGTATTATTATACTTTCTTGTTATTGGCTCATTAAAGCTGTTTTAATTTTTCCAACCCATAAACCTCTATCCATTTTCTCTTTCCCTTCCCCTTCAGGGGAGCCTGAACAGAGAGCATCTGTCTTCTTTTTAATAGCCATCCAGCCTTAAACGGTGACAACATTGCAGGTGGGAAAGGATGCTGGGAGCAAAGGCAAAGGACTCCATGTTTATGTGGGACACGATAAAGTGAGAACTCAGTATGCAGGGAAAGTGTGTGTACAGTTTGATGATTTGCGGGCTGCCTTTTCTAGGGAATTTGCAAAAGCAGTGCTAATGTTTGGGTTCTGTGGGAGTTCCTTCTCTGCAGATTTTTACTTTATCAGATATCTGCAGTGCATACACACACACACACACACACATGAATTATTTACCTCTTCATCAAAAGTATTATTTTAGGGTTTTCAGCTGAATGAAATTGATTGCATCATGAAGAAATAAGTTCATTCTTTCACAGAATCACAGAACACTGGGGGTCGGAAGGGCCCTCTGGAGATCATCCAGTCCAACCCCCCTGCTAAAGCAGGTGCCCCTAGAGCAGGGTGCACAGGAATGTNTCTCTCTTGAACTGGGGAGCCCAGAACTGGACACAGGACTCCAGATGTGGCCTCACCAGGGCAGAGAGAGGGGCAGGATCACCTCCCTCGACCTGCTGGCCACACTCTTCTTAATGCACCCCAGGATGCCACTGGCCTTCTGGTCCGCAAGGGCACACTGCTGGCTCATGGTGAGCCTGTTGTCCACCAGCACTCCCAGGTCCTTCTCCGCAGAGCTGCTCTCCAGCAGGTCAGCCCCCAACCTGTACTGGTGCATGGGGTTGTTCCTCCCCAGGTGCACGACCCTACAATTGCCATTGTTGAACTTCATCAGGTTTCTCTCCACCCAACTCTCTTTCCCTTCCCCTTTTTTCTGCTTCTTGTACTTGGTCTCCAAGCACAGAAGTGGTGGTGAACTTTCTGCTCCTGAATTTCTGAAGTGATCAGTATCTTGATCCGCAAGGGGCTCTTCTGTCATTTTTTTTGTGAATACAGTATACAGATTTAGGACTTTGGATTCAAGCATTTGAGACTGATTTTATGGAAGAGGAGTGTGTTCGTATGTATTATTATTTACTTCCTTCTGTGTTTGGTTCTGATGTGCTAAGCTGGTGATAGATGTCTCTCAGCTGTGGGATGAAGTCTTGTGTTGTATTGTGAGAGTAGGAGCACCAGCAGATTTCACAGTTACCATTCAACAGGAGTCTCAGGTGCCAGCACTTTCAGAATTTGTGAGTTTCTATTGAGAGCAGGGTTTTTTTGCCTCTCATTTGTGTTTTGACAGTGGTCGGTGTCAGAAGATACACTCCTTGTGCTTTTTGTAAATACCCTTGCTACAGTTGTGTAAGCGTGAAATGAAAAGCTATTCTCCAAGTTGCTGATTCCAATGACTGGCAGCTGGTACAAAAAGTCCTGACATCTGCTAGCAGTTGGCAAAGGGCAACCGGTCTGCAATGCAACATTTTAATTTTCAGCTCTGGAAATACAGGTGAGCTTTAGGGGGTCTGTATTACTTGTTTCAGTAGTTTGTTGAAATGAGTAACAGGGTAAGAGTATTTGAATAATTTTCATGACAGAAAGTCCGTGTTATGAAGTATTTGCTGCTGATCAACTGACCTTTTGGTGCCTAGTGCTGTATGCCAACATGTTTGCTCTACTTTCCTATTAGGAGTTTGTCATTGGAAAATGACATGTTACTAGTAATTTAAAAACAAGAACATCCAGCTCCCCAGCTCTGGGAGCATAGTTATAGCTTCTGATATTCAATTAAACATTATGAACTGAATTATCTGAATTATATGGCACTAAACACAAAAATATTTCACAGACCAAAGGGTTTTATCATTACAGTCTGCCATATGAATCTTGGCTTTTCATCATGCAAACATGTCCGTTGTTTTTTTTAAGTATACACAAAGTAATTTAAAAAAAATCTCCTAAAAGAGCATGAAGTATGCATACTTTTTCATAAAGTAATGTTTATTACGCCAGAACCTACAGTGCTGAGGAGTATACCGGTATATCAGAGGAGCCATATGCAATGAGTGTGAACTGAGGGACACATTGTTAAGTCCTGGAAATCAGATTTTAATTTTGCTGCAAATTAAAAAAAAAAAAAACCACCACCAAGCAACACCCCACCCACCTCCAATCTTACCATTCCCAAAGAAAGCATTAAGTGTTAATAGAATTTAGTTTAATTCAAGTGAAGGCTATAGACCAAATCATTGTATAGATACCAAGTTCCTTTATGATTTATGGAACAAGAGTGAATGTGAAATTAGCTTGATAGTCATTGATCTTGCACAACAATTTATTTACAGTGTGCAATGGGGTATCTGTCTTCCACAGTTTGGCTGCTTTCTTATCACTTTTAAAAGTTGTTTCTTGTTACTCTGTTGTGCTGGGTTTGGCTGGGAAAATTTTCTTCACAGTAGCTGGTATGGGGCTATGTTTTGGATTTGTGCTGAAAACGGTGTTGATATTGCTGAGCAGTGCTTAGACAGAGTCGAGGCCTTTTCTGCTCCTCACCCCACCAGCGAGGGGTTGGGGGGACACAGCCAGGACAGCCGACCCCAGCTGACCAAAGGGGTATCCCACACCATATGGTGTCGAGCTCAGCATATACAGCTGGGGAGACATTCAGAGCGATGGCGTTTGTCTTCCCAAGTCCAGCTGAAACCAGGACAATATTCACAGCCACGGTCGCTTTGAGGTGCGCCTGTTCTTGGTAACCGTTAGGCGCGATGGCGCCCTGCTCGCCTGGAGGTGGCTGAGACCCTGCCTGCCGATGGGAAGCGGTGAATGAATCCCTTGTTTTGCTTTGCTTACGAGCGCGGCTCTTGCTTAACCGGTTAAACTGTCTTTATCTCAAAACATGAGCTTTCTCACTTTTAACCTTCCGATTCTCTCCCCCATCCCAGCCTGGGGGGAGTGAGCAAGCGGCTGGTGGGTCTTGGTTGCCAACTGGGGTTAAACCGCGACATCTACTTCTTACTGATTTCTTAAGACGAAGAGAGAAGTGGGCATTCTGATTTTGCTCTCCTTACTGTTTTGAACAACTTGGTTGGTTTCACTGGCATGAGGATTTGGCCTGGACCACTTACCTCCAAATTTATGTTTGAGAAGTTAAGTCTTCATTAAATGCCTTGCCTCTGAAGTCTGAAGAACAAAACAAGAGTTACTGGGTAATTATATGTATAAAAGTCACATCATCTATGCAGAGTTAAAGTCTAGGCAATAAATTCCTCTACCTTGGACCAGTTTACTTGCTCTGTATTCTCCAGTCTATTTCCCTTAGATCTGTTGCTTTCATCAAATAGCTCTGGATAGTTAAATGGTTTATTTGAAAATCACATGAATGTCATTTATTTTATAAACCTTGGAATTCAAGTTGCCATGTAGGCAGAATTCAGACATGAATACAGTGTTCAGTTTAACGTCAGTTTTTCATGATATTTCCTCTATTTGGGGCTTGCAGGCTTAGAAAAACTGTTATAGATACTATTTAGAGCTTTTGGATGTTCCTCTGATCCATTCAGATCTGCTTTGAGGGGCTGGCTGCCGGAATAGCCATATAAATCTGTCAACTATCACTTTCATAGAGAAATAGAAAAAACACAGTAGTATCTGGCAGACATGTAAAGGAAAAAAGTAGTTGCATACTGTACAAAATCTTTTCATGGTTGGACTTTCTTACTAGAAATAATGAGCATTTCAGACTACATAACAGTTTCAGGTGAGATGTAGCAATGTGGTGTGCAATGGGAAAACCAATCAGTGTTGCCAAGCGTAAATTCATAGTATTTCTGATTGCGAGAACTTAGTTTTAATAGACAGTCAGTGATGTTACGTATCACAAGTCTGGTCAAACCCTAATTTCTAGTAGTAAGATGTAGTAATGCCCCTCAATATTTCTTGAAGGAAAAGAAGAAACTATTACTGTTGTACACGAGTAACTTGCAGTGACACGTGACATCAGCTTAACAGCTCTAACCTGAATTGATTCAGTATAATCGTTCTTATTTAGGTTCTGGTCTTACTGAAGATTGGTATGTGGAACTGGTTTCACTGACTGTTCTGTGAACTCACAGCATTGAGTCTTCCAGTGGTGTTAAAGTAAATCCATTTATGATGTGAAAGTCACGAGAACAGAATGTGCCTGTGCCTGTGACTGGCAGGTAATTTGTGATGAGCTTTTCCCAGGGCTGCAGCATGATGTCGATAGCAGCTATAATCATAGTGTCTGAAGAGTTTTGAATGTGCATGTGTGCAAGCTTTAGTGATTTTTTTTTTCTTCTTTGTTGATTTAAATATTAATAGGAAGTTCTTTGGGTGCCAATCTGATTACTGCCTTTTACTGTAACATTGCTGATTTCGGAGGAAAGGTTCTTCTATGCTGTGCTTATATTACTATATATAACCAGAATAAATGCTTATTTTAGAGTATTGTTAATAAAATTACATTTTCTTCTCAGGCAATCACTAAATCTAAGTGTGTGAAAGTATAATAACATCTAGAATCCTAACTCAAGGAAGATTTACTGCTGTTACAATACTTAACTTGTGTCAGGTTAATTTTACAGGTTTGATTATTCTTAAAACTAAGAGCCATCTTCCTCCCACCCCCCTTTTTTATGGTGTAGGCACTTACTCAGTTAACATTAAGTATTGCTGTTTTCTGAAATGAAATTAGTAGTCTGTGTTATTTAATGATAAATAACAAGAGAAAATTTGTTTGTGTCTCACTAGCATGTTTTCTTGGGGGGCATGGGAGAGGAAAGAATGAAAATGCCAGGCAGAGGCTGGCAGAAAAAAAATCGCGTAAAAACACGAGTTTTATGAGGGATATAGGAAGGCGAATAAGAAAGTAATTTTTAATGAGAGAGTAGCTTTCTGCTTTCTGATAGTGATTTGTGCCGGTTACTGCAGTGTAAAATAGGAGTTAAACAAACGGTACAAGAAGTAAAATTACTGAGGTATGGAGTTTTCATCTGAGCTCATAAACTTTGAATTGTGGTTTTTACTATATCATTAAGCATGTCTCAAAAATATGAGAAGTCTCGGTGTTTGGAGACCAATAACTTGTGTAACTTGTTGCTTTACCCTGGACTTGATTTTCACATTTTCTGTAGTGTCATTTTGAGTAGAAGTTCTTTAATCTTCTGTTAGTATGTTTTGACACATTCTAAACTACAAGATAATGTTTTCTTGTGGTGGTTATAAATAGTAAATTAGGTACCAGTAAAGAGCTTCAGGTAGGCATTTTTGTTCTTTAAAATTAAATAGTAAACCACTGTTCAAGGATGCTTCACTAGGATCATTAACTCTGTTTAGTAGGGTGTTGGACCTACAGTTGCAGAAACTTCTTGCGTGAGCTACGTCCTTAGGCCTCCCCAAGAATCTGTCAAAAGTATAACTTGAAGCAGAATCCATGTATTTGAGCTTCTGTGACAAATTGTGATAGTTTGACTGCATTATATAGAGTGTACAGTGGGGGTTTGCACAGCGCGAAATACTATGGTGTGTGGAAGCTAGGGACATGATAAATAAGTTCCAAAATTTGAAAGCCTCACGGTGCTTTAGTAGGTATAAGCTTAGCTGGAATTAACTCGAGACAGAGTTTCTGTTCAGCAAATGCAAGTGTTTGAGTTTGGTGGAATTTTTGCAGCAAAAAGCTCAATAAAGTAGCAAAAATTAAACATTTCACTGGGTGAGTGGGATCATTTTAGAAAGAACTACATTAGAGGATTGAGAATTGCTGCCCATTTTTAAAAATGGTATTATATAACACTTTGGGTTCCTCAACAAAATAATTTCTAATTTTAGTTTTCATTGGTGCTATGTGATCTGTATGCTATGCACACACCATACATGTATGGCTGATACATTTATCAGCTGTCATGATGACACATCACATTTTTGAGTTTTAGCATTTTAATGGTCTGTATTTTACTTAAAATGCTTATGCATCTCCTCTCATGATCAAATAACTGTGTATCATAAATCAGAGAAAACCAGAGAGTTGTCTGATGCTGTGTCTTTTATGACTTGGAGTTTGAGACTGAAATAATTTTCTTGCCATTTCTAAATTTGCGTGACCCAGACGGTACTTAATTGTAAAGAACAAACGTGAACCTCCATAGAATATTTTTGTAGGAGCAAAATAGTTAACATTGTATTTCAATCACATCCATAGCTGTTAAAGTTTCTGTAATTTGAAAAATGTATGGACAATATACTACAGGGGAGGACTGGAGTGTGATAAGAGAGCACAGGATATTAAAAGAGATTATATAGCCAAAGAAAGAGAGATTTGTTGTATTCAGGAACCACTGCATGGATGTGGAAAAATGAAAGTGGAAAATTACCTTGCAGAAAAAAAAAACCAAAAAATCTGAAACAATTGAAGGTCAAACACTGACAAATTGTGCCTCTGAGTGATAGACGGGGCTTTGTCAGTGGGTCCAGTATCCTCCTGCTCTCTGCCCTTACTGCACAGTGGTCTCGAATGCCGAGGTAAACTTCCCTAGTCCTCTTCTAAGGCAGTCTCTAGGTACGTTGTGTCTGAGGCCGTGGTAAATAGAGCCAGCAGTGCAATGCAGAATTGGAATACTTTTCCAGGCTTTCCCAGAAAACTGAATTGCAGGCGGTTGTACGATCATGAAACAAAACGGCCTTCCAGTCTTTTTTTTTTTTTTTTTGGAGGTAGTCTGACTCTTTGTTTCTTAACATCAGGCAGTCTTTTTTCACCCTGAATTATATGTATTTCACTATGTGTAACTGACACCATAGTTCACAGCATCTCTGAATTCGTTCCAGAATTTGTCATAAATACCTGATACTTCATTGTCCTGTTGTTTTTTAGCCTGGTTGTGCAGATGCAATGAACAGAATTTTTCTTTCTTCTGTAAATATTGGTTTACTCAAAGCAGATGTTTCATGACAAATAATTTGAGGGTGTAGCATTGGAGAGAGGTGAAATAAAACCTCTTGAGAGCAGCATTGTCTGGAGAAGAAATAGAAGCACGTGGGTGAAAAAGTAATCCAGCAGTATCAGTGCCACTGTAGTTGAAAGAATGAATGGGTTTATTTTCATGAAATTTACTGAGAGAAATTTATTTAAGATGACTGTGATGTTTTAGTGGAGTTCATAGTATAGTTTATTGTATTAATTTGTTTTATGGTAAGATTTCATTAGTTCCTAAACAATATCTGGATGTAATAAAATGAGGATAAAATATTTGTAGGTAACTCTAGTACTAAAAATGAGCGCTGAGAGGACTATAAGAAACAGCTTTAGATTGAAAAGGAACAGGTGGATCAGAAACAGAGGAACTTTTTTTAGAGACAAGTACAAAGGCTCATTACTTTTTGTTCCCCCCCCCCCCCCCCCCCCCCCCCCC
>VZSC01018226.1:11159-70646 GCA_013398225.1 Steatornis caripensis | reverse complement strand
CATTGATAGCTCTGGCTACTGTTACGTATTTTCCGTTGTCTCTAAAAGTGAAACATCTGTACTGTGTTCCCAAGCTAGACTAGTGTTTAGAAATTATCAGTGGTATGTACACTTAGGTTTTGGTATGATACATGTTTCTTCTCCTAGAAATCTTTTGGGTGTTTTTGTTTTTTCTTTCAGCTGTTCTTATTTTAAACCTGTAATTTTAATAGCTAAAGGAGTACCGCAATGTAGAGGGTACATTCAGTACAGTGAGTGATAATACAAGGCTGTAGTTCTGCAAAACCCTTCTACACCTGCATTGCTCACCTCTTTGGATCCCTCTGGAGTTCACAAGTTTGCTATTTGTAACGTTAAGCAGGTACTTCTGAATTTGCTGGAGCAAGTGTTTTATGCATTTTTTTGTTGTTGGTTGAAACGTCAGTGTTGTGAAAGTTCCCTTCTTTTCTCCATAAGGAGTTAGAACCTTATAGGGAAAATTCTAGGGACTGAAACAATTTTAGTTTTGGAGCATTAGAATTTACTTTGTGACTGTGGAAGAGGAATTGTAGTTTTCTAAGAACCTTGTTCTGTGGTCTTACAGTTAGGTTCACGTGCTGACCTTGTCTCTGAAGTTTTTCCTGTTAGCAAACGTTGTTGAGTTGTGAAACATAAAGGCATTGTCAGAAAAGGAGGAACCTTATTGGCATTTTATCAGAAATGCGTATAGCATCAGAAAACTACTAAAGGAAAAGTTAAATGTTGGCATTGTATTAAAAAAAAAAAGTAATCTTGAACTAATTTGAAGTCCACAATTAGCCTGGATCACAGGTGGCAAGAAGAAGTTTTAATGATAGACTGGCCCAGGCCTTGAGGTAAATTATGCATAATTATTCATAACTGCTATTTTTGGCTTGCTTGCATTTGTCCTAGACCTCTGCCTGAGGAAACAATTTGAAATAATTAGTGTGCGAGTGCACTGACAATGATGAATGAATCAAATGCATCTGGTGCCAAACACAGATCTTGATAAGAAGCAGATAACTTTGGCAACTGTGGATTTTCTGTTTTTCAATCCCTGAGACTGGGAACCGTTTGTTCGTTTTATTACGCTGACATGCTCAAGGTAGAAAATTACCACTCACTGGGCCATGATCAAAGCGCAGCTAGGAATTCTAGCATTGCGAACATGAAACAGTTCCCCAGACTGTGTGTGCAAATATTCAGGGCAGAGAAAATGAAGGGGATATTAAGGCGGAACGTTTTGAACGCACAGGTCAGGAAAGCCAAAAGTTAATGTTCCAACAGCGAAATGTATTGCCTAAGTTACATGGGTTGCAGGCTGTTTTACGTAAATATTCAGCAGCGTAAGTACAGCTGTATATTGTTACTCAGTGCAAAGCAAAAGCAGAAACAAGAAGATTCTGTTCAGATCAATGCATTGTAATTTAGTTAAGAATACTTCTGGAGTCTTCAGGGGTTTTTGTTTCTTTCTCTGGCTTTGGGTGCTCAGTGTGTCATCTATGTAATTGACTTTACATGGTTTTAGATGCAGATGAATGTGAGGCTCTTTTTAAATGAAAGTGTTTAACAAAGAGGGGAAAGGATGCATTTCGAGTAGTATGCCCAAGATAGCTCATTTTTATCTTGTTGGACTAGCAAAAGAACTCTTAATAGTTTTGTTTGCTCATAATAAATTGAATGAAACAAGAAGAGGGCACAAGACCGTGTTCAGGTCAGCAACTCAGTAACTTAGCTATGACTGGCAGTCTCTCAATGCAGAGATTATGTGGTTTGTAGTTACTGCCTTGAAATTATGACATTGGGAGTAAAGTTCTCTGAAACAAATGTGGCTGTAAAGAAAGATTTTTTCAGACTGAAATGCAGGATTTAAATTTGAAGGAAGAGCTGGCGAGTTGGGAGCTGAGCTGTTTATCCACTTTTGTCTGTAGATGTTTCAGGTACAGTTGTTACAATGAGGATTTAGATTTTCCATCTTGTCAACTGCTGCTGCATGTGCTGTCTTCTAAAGGAGTTTCTCGGTGTCATGCATTTTATGGATTTAATTGGATCTTAAACTGCAAAACTTGAATAGGAGGAGTTTAGTAAGTCTTCTGGATTCTAGCCAGTCTTCCAGCTTCTGCTTCTGTATGTAAATAATGTTTTTCTAGTGATTTCTCTAATGAGAATCCTAACATCCAGAAGCTTACACCTGTGTGGGTAGCATTCACTACAGAGCTTTACTGTCTTGTGGATGCTTTTGAAAGAATATGGATGCAAAGAAGTTTTTGCCCTAAGTGAAATCCTTGTTCCTAGGAGAACTTCTGCTGCCATGGTATGTTTGTATGATCAGATATTTTTCTTGTAAACATCTCTCAGGGCCGTTTCCAAATCCCCTAAAATCACTGAATTTTTTTGTTTGCTTATTCTTTAATCTCAGTGGCCTCTGGATCTGCTCCTTGCTATTAATGTGGGAGGAGATTAAGGAAAGAAAACATTGTGAATGTATGTTCAGCGTCTTTATCTGATCAGAAATGTAAAAAAAGAGAGCCCAACTATTAAATGCTGACTCACTGCATAAGCACCGTCCAGCTGGTACACTCAGAAGCAAAATGTCTAACTAGCATGGGTCATTTTATGTTATTTTGACTGCCGAAGATTCCAGAAGCAAAACTTGTCACAGTCCTGAGGCTACCAGATAAAATGCCAAATGAATGACCAAGCAAAGACTCTTGTCACAGTCAGACTTCTTGAGAGCCTTTTTCGTTGCCTTCATTCTGGATTCTGCCCTTTGCCATGACCGGTGAGCTTCTGTATCATGCTCATGAAGCCGATGCTACTCAGGCATTGTCTCTCTGCTGAACGGGCGTCATAGGACGTATGTAAGCGGGTACTCCATATCCACTGTGCCAAACCCAGGGGCATCTTGACCTGTGGCCAGAAGCTGGAATACAATTTTTCGTTGCCTCGTAAACTGGCTCTCTCCAGAAGTATCTGAATCTGGACCAGATCTTAGTATTCAGCATGGTTTCCCACTCTCCTGGAACACGAAGGTCCTGTGGGGGGAAAAAAGATGTCTAATTACCTAATTAGGCAGTATAATGTGTATGCACAGTGGAGCAGAGATAGATTTCCATGTCTCAAAGAGCAGACAATTGATTGACATTTCACTGGCTCTGTGAAGAACGAGAGTAAATTATGTTATTTTCTGCATTCCTGTCTTTTTGAGGATCTGGCGGGGATGCTTGCTTTCAGGAGGTGTTACAGGCCTTTTAGTAAAGAGTTTGCAGCTATGGAATCAGCCTACCATTTGTCTTCTACACTGTCACCATCTTTTGGCCTGCAGGGCAAACACAGCATCTTGAGTCATCCCCACTTCCCATGACCACTTGGTGTTCTATGGGAGCTGGGGTTTCTTGGAAAGTGAAAGTGTTAGCTGATAGTGCAGTAATTTTAAAAAGATGATGATTGGAGCACTGGATGAATGTCTTTTATTCAAATCAGCAGGACTAAGATAATTAAAAAATAGTTTGTGAGCTCTTTCAAGTTGTTAAAGCTGCTTATAACCACAAGGTTTATGTAGGTTTTTATTTTCTTGAAAACCTTGCCACGTTGCAAAATGCTAATGCCTGCTTGTGTTCGCTCGGCTGTACTTCCTTACATGCAGTGGCTTAAAATGTAATGAAGCTGAGACTATTTTGTCAGTGTTACTGCATTACAGCTGGACAACTGAATTCAGTAGCTTGTTCCACAAGTGGCAGGCCAAGCAATTTTTATTTTCTCCAAGTTGATATCCTAACTCTAGCTTGCCCACAAATGTCCTGTGTGTGGCTTCTCTCCTTCCTAGCAGTGCCATCGCTCTAGTGTCCATAGCCATTTGTTTTGTAGAGTTTCAGACTGGTTCCTGTATGCACTAGCTTTCTCACTTTACACTTCTTGTCTTCGTTCACTGCCTCCTGTACTTCGATGGGCAACTGGCAGTCGTCTTAGGTTGGACCTAGCTCTGAAAAGCGTGTGTGTGTGCACGCTGACTGGATGGCAGACCAAGCGGCTAGTAAGTCACGCCGTAGCCTTCCCCTTCAAAAGGGACATCGTATTTCTCTCCTGTACCTGTCCACTAACTTTCACAAGGCCCGTACAAATCCTTTGAGACCCCGGTCTTCTAAAATTTAGTTGAAATCGTGGATTTAGTGGATTCCAAAGTTAGTGGGGGCAGTGTGGATGGTCGGCATAATTATGAAGCCTTGTGTCTTGGGGAAACCAGACTAAAACACCTTTATTTCTGCCTTTCGCAGAGGAAGTAAGGTATGATTAGCTGAATTGTATCTGTCGGTTTGGGATCTTAAAGTTCTCCGAAGTGTGTTACGTATCTGTCTGATTCCAGAAAGTGTCAAATTTGCATGCAGATCTGACTAGAACTGAAAGATGTGTGAAATCACTTTTGGTAGTCAGCTTCTTATTCCCTGAACGCCTGATGAGGTTCATGTAAGATGTGTATCAGGAGTTACATGGAGTATATTGTTCTAGTAAAATGTCACCTCTCTCTAGGCACATTAATCTTTCTGCTGAGTTTGAATGGCATGCAAATATCTTGTGAAAAAGACTAAAAACCTTTGCTTTGAACCATTCTTTGGAGATGTCCCTGAGAAAATGTGTGTACCTTCTGGAGCAAATGCCGCTGCCAGTATTGCCTGCTTAGGAATCTCTTTGTCAAGCATGCAGCTTGCCTGACAAAAGAGTGTTTTGAGGGTTTGATAAATTCAAATTTGTTCTATAACCTTTGTTTTGTAACAGTTCAGTTCTGCTGTTCTTTGTCCCAGATCATAAAAAGAAACATTTAGGAGATTTTTGATTGTAGGTAGGTGTGTTTCTCAGTCAGGTTCCTCTGTGCACATACTGGTAGCAGTCTCACCTGCAGCCTGAAGAGGTGAGTCTTGGTGAATATTTCTCTTTAATTTGTCAGCGGGTCAAAGTCATGCAAATATGGATTTCTCAGTTGATGATTAATAAGACCAATTGATACTTCTGGTATTTAAAGCATGAAAATGATATCAGGAATGCCTGCTGTCCTGAATAGTGTATTTGCAGGTGGAAGCCTGGCAGGTTTGATTTCATGGTGTTGCAATGCAAGTGCAGACATCTGTGGAAAAAGAATCAACTGCTGAAAATTATCAAATGTGAACTACTTGTGATGAATGATGTTTTCTAAGGGAAAGAAGTGAGTACTCTCATGCTGAGAAGGAAGAGACAGAACGTTTGGTTAGGGTTTTTTTTGTGGTTTTTTTGAATTTACCATAATTCATGTTTAATTCTTGATTATTTTTTTTTTTTTTTTAAATGGAAGGAGTGATACTGCAAGTGTTTTGATAGTTTAGAGCTTTATAGGCCTAATTTCCTTTCTGGAGAAAAGGACTGCACCCTGAGCTCAGGCAAAACTACTGTTTCTCTTTTGCAGCCATTTAAAAGAAATGTAGAATTTTCTATGTAATGAAAAGGGGAAGATTAACAGACTTAAATAAGTAAATAATTTAACCTTCAAAGGCTATTTGGTGGTCCTAAAACTAACTGGATTTTTATATGGTCATAGAAACAAGAGTAATTTACTCTTTACCTAGAAAATTACTCTTCCCAAACCACATCTGTATGTAGTATTTCACATGTGTTTTGTTTTGCTGTGGGCAAATATCTCGGTGTAGATTTTCATGTAATTTGAGTTTGCTAGATGATTTTTTGTTTTACAGTGTGCTCATTTCCCAAAAAGTAAAATGAGAAGGATAGTTTATCTCAGTTTTCTTTTGTAGTGGACAAACCGATTTTATTGTTAGCGTCTGAAGCTGTCACGGTCAGCCTGTGTACTGAGTGTGGTAATAGCTGGCTTGAAGGTGGTTAGCATCTTCTTACACATGCTAACAGCCACACAGACATTGAGGATGGTGGTGGGTCGGGTTTTTTGGTAGTAGGGGTTTTGAGGTTTGTTTTTTTAATTTTGTTTTGGGTTTTGTTGGTGTGTTGCGTGCTTTTTTTTTTTTGTGATGGTTTTTAATATGAGCCGAAACAGAAGAACCTTGTCATTCATCCTGTATCCCTGCTGTTCATTGCCATTCCAGGAGCTCCCTGCGGGACTAGCCATCCTCAGCTGCCTAATCGCATCGGGCTGCAGTGCGGAGCGAGGTGGGGTGCTGGGGTGCTGGGCGGGAGGGGGCCCGGGCACAGGCAGCCAGGTGCTGCTGTCAGCCCGGTGAGCAGCAGGCGATTTAACCTAAGTCGGCCGCACCGGCAGGCCTGGACAACAAAAGGCACACATATGCCCTTTCTAAGCTTCATTAACTCTTTTAGAAGAGAGTGCTATTTTGACATATTAATTAGTTGCCATGCTTTCTTTTACTCCAAGTTAACCTTTGCTTTGGTCACTTGATTCAAATTACTGATAATTGCAAGGCTGTTAGAGGTCTGTTTATGCAAAGTGTACTTAAAGGGGCTTTGCTGTCTGAGTGAACAGGCAAATGTTTCGTATCACTTGAGAGCTGCTGGATTGTGCTCGCTCCACGCTCCCGTCCTTAAAAAGAGCAATGAAGGAGAAACAAAGCAAAGTTAACAGAATACCAAAAGAAGTTACTGCTAAGGAAACCAGTTCTTCTTCGTTGGAAAATAAATGGAATAGTGAAAAAGTGGTCTGATATGAAGTTGTTAGGCAAAGAAAATATTTCCTGTTATTTCCCACATTATGTTACAATATACTGTGCTGAGATGTTTCTGACTTTAATAAAGTTCAAATTTTCATTTTTTGAATTTTTTACATGAGTACCGAATAATGTGTTTTACTCCCACAGAAAAAGAGTAAGATCTTTGGATTGCTTGTTTGAAACTTTATGGCTAAATAAGACCAAAAAAAAAAAGTGTAGATTAACTTAAACTGCTATAGTTTCATGGATCTCCGTTTTGTTTTATGAATGTTTAACATTGTGCCATGCTTAATGTTTTCCTTAACAAGTGTGAGACAAATACACCAGACAAAAAATGCTCAATGTTTCTTGTAAATTACTTTTTTTTTTTAAAAACAATGGAAGCAAAGAATGCTTTTCTCAAAATGTTCTTTCAACACTTTGTTTCAACTTTTCTCCACGATTTTAGTCAAAGCTAGTGCCTGGAATGTCTGTATAGTTTTGGTTGCCCCAAAACAGAACCAAGATTTTGTTTTTAGAAATAAGTTATTTGAGTGAAAAATTTCACTCTAATTTCTAGGATTATTTGCAACATGAATTTTCTGTTAGCTAAGTATTGGTTAGTGAGTGCTGGTAGTGCAAACAGAAGGATGGTTTTAGCCAAACTTCATCCAGTTACGTCTTCTTAGCCAAGGTCTCAGTTTTCAGAAAATAGTGACGTAAAATCTGACTGTCTGTTTGTACGTAAACATTTACATTCGAATGTTACAGAAATGTCCACTTGAGTTTTCTGATTTGTAGTTACTTTAAACCAGGACGTTACAGTTACTGTAAACCAGGACACTTAGGTTGATAAAACATCAACTCCTGTTTTGAGATCTGTTGTATTCTTCTTGCTGTCATAATTCTCTGTAAAAAGGCCTGGAATCCTTTCTCAAATCTATGCTATATAGCATCTACCATTCTGACTGAAAGCTTTTTCTGGGCAGAGACGAGTCATTCTTACATATTCCTTTTGTGTCTTGCACAATGGGATTGTTCCTTCTTAGTACTACCACTTTTCAAGTAATAAATGTAGCAGTAAAAATACTTTTTCCTGAACTTATCTCCTACAAAAAATGCCATTATCTCGCTGTCAGGAACATTAAAGTTTCTTTTTTTTTCTCTGGGTGACCTACTTTGTAGGGTAGATAGTTCTTAGAGTTCTTCCTTTTTTCACAACCAATCTGTCTGTATTCTTTATTGTGTAAATCTCAGTTTCTTTGTCATTTAATGCATAGTAAATAATTTTAATTCTATCTAAATCTTCAATTTTAAATTAGTGCTATGTTTTATGAATATAAACCAGGAATACTAACATGGATCTTAGGTAGTTTCTGCGAGACAGTTCGTTTTAATACAAATATATGTAAGTTCATCAATGTATAGAGTAAGATTGTTTTGAAAATTTAGAAATTAATTTTTAAGTTTCAGGCTAGAGTATTTACATTGTTCATTGCAGGAGATTTGGTTGGCTGTTATTCTGACTGTTAAAAAAGGTGAAACACAGGAGCAGGTGTTATATGCCAAAAGAAATGTTGTTTGAGTACCTAAAAATAATGTACTGCTGCTTTTTAAAGTGGAAAAACTCTTCCAGTCTCTGAATGTTCTGCTACTCTTCCAGAAGACCTGCAATAAAGGGAAAGTGACCTTCAAATGGTTCAGCAGTGATATGGGAAAAGAAGGGCTTTTTATAGTGACAAGACAGCTGAACAAAAATGGCACAGGCTGCTTTACTGCCAGCAGTTTTAGATGCTGGTTTTGTACTGTGCTTTCTCCCAAGCTTGGTACGAGGTAGGTAATTGAAACTACTTTTTTGCCGTTACACATTTTCAATATTCCAATAAATCAGCGAGATCTCTTTTCATATAGCTGTATAGTGTGCAGTGCTGTGTTCTAGGATTTGATGCAAAGGATCATTTCAGCACCCCGTAGCCCTCCGCAGATACATGTGCCATGAGTGACGGAGGTTAGCCATCACTGTAAGGAATATCACCTATCTCCTTACGATTTTTGAAATTACTTGCTTTTTGGATGGTTATTCTGCAGGTGTGGGGACTGTTGAGTATTGCTTTTCATTTCAGGTGCTGTCTGTGAGACAGCTAGCCAGACTTTTTAGAATGAAGCATGTGACAATGAGGCATGTGTTAGTACTATGTGGTCATCTTACATGACAGAACATATGGATGATTGACTCCTTTTCAACTTGTCACACCTCTGCTTTACTGAGGGGAATTAGATCACACTGATATGGTTATTATCTTTAACTTCCCCCAGGTCGGAAAAAAAAAAGAAAAATATTAAAGTATTTCCCAAATACTGACCTCACCTACATCATTCCACGATGAGTAGAAGTCTGCCCATCATTACAGGGCTCTCTCAGTCTTTGTCCCTTATACTTTTCTCCATCAAAGCAGGTGGCTGTGCATACTGTTGATGACATGAGTTTGGCCACACCCAAAACTGATTTATTTTTTTCTCTCTAGTGTTATGAAGAGAATGTCTCTTTCTATTTGTAAAAGGTACTTGATCTTACCTTTTTTGAAAAAACCCCTTTCTTACATCACTCGGTTACACTATATACGCCAGTGACCACAGAAATCTGTGAAAGACCAAATTGTCTTAATTAGGGGAACAGCTGGACGTGTTTGCTTGTACTGTTCTTCAGAGTCATGAATGACTTGTTAAATGCAATCTCATTTCATTCTTCCCTACTTGGATCGCACATGTGCAGTCACCCCCAAATTACTGTCGTGACTGGATTAGCACTGTTTAAATAAATGACTGCCAAGGATTGCCTGGAAAGAGTTAACAGGAATTGTTTTCCTACTGTGAAGTGAGAATACCTTACCTAGAGATGAACGGGAGGGGCCCCCTTATGGTGTGGAATAAAAAATGATGCTGATTGGGTCTGAGGGTTCATAGAAGAAGTTGTTTGTGAAAGTGCTTTTATGTAAGAACAAAAGACCTCACGCAGGTATTCTCTTACAGACTCTTGTTTCCCATCCTTGGTTTAGATCACAGTCCTCTCCTAATTTAAAGAAGCAACTTTGTGACCTGTATGCATACAGGTGCTGTAAAGTGCAGTTACCAAGTTAACGATTTAACCTTAAGTAACCTGCAAACTGGTACTGTTTTACTGAGGTTAGTGCTGTGTTTGCTTGTTCTGTTGCTGAGATGGACAACTTCACTTGCACAGTCAAATGGTTTGTGGCAGACACGGGATGCTCTTCTGAGGATCAGAATGAGGGCGCTCTGTAAATTATGCAGGAAGCCAGCAGTGCTGGATCTATTATAAACTCTTTGCCGCAGTTTGTAGCGTGATAGCAGTGTGGAAGGGGCAATAGTCTAGAGAGCAAGTATGTGTATCTAGGTGTCTTTTTACCAAAGCTAGCTGCTTATGTTTGCATCGTGGTGAGCTGATGATGTGCTTATGGGCAGGGAAATCCAGTTTTGCTAAGTTCCAGGTGTGCTGTTCCTCCTCAGATGCAGGACTTTGCACTTCCCTTTGTTGAACTTAATGAGATTCCTGTCAGCCTGTTTCTCCAACTCGTCAAGGTCCCCTTGCGTGGCAGCACGACCCTCTGGCATATCAGCCATTCCTCCCAGTTTTGTGTCATCAGCAAACTTGCTGAGGGTACAGTCAGCCCCATCATCCAGATCATCAACAAAGATTTGAACAGGATTGGACGCCTTATTGATGCTCGGTCAATACCACTAGTTACTGGCCTCCAACTAAATTTTGTGCCACTGATCACAACCTTCTGAATTTGGCTGTTCGGGCAGATTCAGTCCAGCTCACTGACTGCTCATCTAGCCTATACTTCATCAGCTTTCTCTGCGAGCGTGTTATGAGAGACTGTCAAAAGCCTTGCTGAAATCCAGGTAGACGGTATCTGCTGCTTTCCCTCCATATTTCTTCATAAAAGTTTGTCAAGTTGGCCAAGCATGACTTCACCTTGGTGAGACCATGCTGACTCTTCCTGATGATTTTCTTGCCTTTGTGTGCTTGGAAATGATTCCCAGGATTAGTTTTTCTATCATATTCCCAGGGATGGAGGCTGACCAGCCTGTAGTTCCCTAGGTGGTCCCTACTCCCCATCCCTCTGTTCCTGCCCCAGCCATGGAACTGGCATTAATGCTGTGCTATTAATCATTATAGCCATTCTTGTTGCTTTCTTTAGGGTTTTTTGTTTTAGTTTTCTTTTTTTCTTGACCTTTGGTCTGGTTTTGCTGCCTTTTTGCCAGGTTGTCATGCAGATGGATTTTTTGCTGTATCAGCTCCCTACATTGCCATTTTAACACTAATGCAGGGAGCAGAAGAGAAGGTAGGAGCAGGGCAGAGCAGCATCAGCAGTTAAGCTGTTGTAGAGCTGTGACTTCACTTACTTACTGTGCAAGTTCAGTCAGTTTTCCATGTGGTGATTAGAGGTCACACACACATTTCCGTACTCTTCACAGGAAAGAGACATCATGGAGAGAGTATTCTAACATGGTACTTTGTGGTGTTTTAATTTCAGCTTGCTGTTGCAGTAGTCAGGCAATGGTCCTTTCTGAAGGACAGTGTCTTGGCAGTAAATGAATTTGAAATTATGCCTTAGAGCATTGTGTTAGACAATCTTAAAAAAAAAAAAAACCCTTATGTCCAAACTGACCCATCTTGAATATTACAGTATTGTATCACCATGATCTGTGTGTGAAGGTACCCAGTTTGCTGTAGTGAAACTACAGCTTGGCTCCAAAGAACGTGATTGTATTGCCTCCATGTTCTGTCACTTCTGCAGCCTTCTGACTTAATTAGGAGTTACCTTCCTGGCTTTTGCAAAGCTTCGTGAATTTGCTCCACCCTCTCCACTCTCTCTCTCTCTGGCCTTCATTATATGTACTTGCTGACCAGACCTTGATCTCTCTGCTTCTTCCCCACACTGCCAAGTGGCTGGGAATAGTTCTTGTACAAACTACCATCTTACTGCTTACAAGGCCTGCTTTTTTCCCCCAGCTTTCATTCTTTGTTTGTGTCCAAGTCTCTCACTTTTATTCAATTACAGCTTTCTTTCCTGGACTCCTTTGTCCGTAATAGCCACTTTTGCACTGGATTTTATATCATCGTTTATTCTTTTCACTTTTCTGATTGCAGCAGCATTCTTTCCTCATTTCTTGTCACTTACTGTCCTTCTCTCTGTTGTCTAGTCTTGTAAGCCTGACATCCTTTTGTCTCCACTTTTTCTCTCCCTCCTAGGCTCCTGATACTTTTAATTTTTTTTTTTTTTAAATTGCCCTAAAATCTGTATTTTTGTTTTCTTTCTGCTTGGAAAAATATCCATGCCTTTTGAGATAGAGTAGTAAATTTATAATTTGTTCTGTGCATTTAGGTCTCGTCTGTAAAGAAGTTTGTTCAAACTGGAATCATTCATAAAGATCACATGAATGTTTTGTGTGAACAAATTTCATCTCTGGGTGGCTCACAATAAGGCTTTGTGTGGTTAATTATGTACATTGCATGCAGATGTTTCTGTTTCTTTGCTAAGATTACAAAAACTTTGTCAAAACGTCTACCTAGAAAACTGTTTTGATTACTTTTCTTGTCTATCCCCCCTTACACCTCCAGGAAATAAGGGAAACCCATCGCTAAAACCAATACGTAACCTCTGAACAACAGCAGCAAGAGTAACCTGAGACTAAGTTTGGGCTTTTTTCTAAGTACTGTCTGCCTGCTAGTGCAAATGGAAAAGAAAAAAAGTTCCTACCCTCGAGAAAAAATTACGGCTTTATACTTGAATTCAGGAACCGGCATACGTGAGAGGTGGTATAGGTCATACCTAAATTGTGCTTTTACTCTCTTGTCACCCTTTTTCAAAGCAGAAGGTCTTTTCTTGTCAGCCCAGCATTTTTTGTGGGAAACAGAGTTTTCATAGAGTTCAAAAATGCGTTAATTAAAAGAGAAATTGCAGTACAAAACAGGTATATGTGGGCCATGTAGTATGTCCTTTATAGTGAAAACTGGTGCCTCATTATTTTTTAAAAAAAAAAGTTCTTGTAATATTTTTAGCTGCTTGGGCTCTGTGTCCACACAATTACATTTAGCAATGTCTTCTAAGTCTAAGCCATGTCTTTTAAGACTGTTGTGTAAGTAGATGTGTAAATAATATTTTATTATTTTATTTCCCAAATCTCTGCATCTAGTGAATGAAGTGTTGAATCTGGATAAATTATATTCAGGCTTGTGAAACATGATTTTTCAGTATTTTCATAGACTTTTTAAATTAAATTTAAGTAAATAATTGCTGATTTATCAATAATAGCAACAGAATGATTCTCCTGTTGGCAATATTCTTGTTTACGGAGTAAAATAGGTGTAGTGCAATTACAGTAAACACAGTTTTTCATCTACTATGAGATAATACTGCATTTAAAATTAGCATACCAGCATATTCCAGAATGTTTAATGCATAAAGTATAAAACTGCTGGACATAAAGTGTGTATTTAGCATCACCTGCATAAAATGCGTCCGTGAATTCAAAGATGTTCTGGGGTTTTTAGTTATAAATCATGACTTTTTTTTAATATGATTTTTTTTTTAAATGATTTTCCACTGACATTATAAAATTGAGACCAAATAAATTGTATTTTTGGGCTGTTTAGGGGGGCATATTACTAGTCTTACCACTTGAAATTTTGGTATATGAAATATGGGGTTTCCTGCTGTCAAGCATAATGTGTATATTTAACACTTTTTTTTTTTGCCTAACTCCTTTGGTTTTGGATATTGCACCACAGAGGTTCATCAGTAATAATTTTGTTCATTATAATTTCAAAAATGGAATTCTGCGTGTTATGGTTATCAGCTTCCTACGTTCTCCCTCTCATTTTCTGCTGTTGTAAGCTATAAGCAGCATATGGGATTCAACCTGTAGTTCTCATTTCCCAAAACATTGCCAATTAGGATGTTGGCTCTGGGACGTGAATATGACACAACTATGAAATGCACTTTTGAACTTTATTGCATATCAGTAAATCCGTATTACTAGCTGTATTTCATGGGTTATAAATCAGTAGCGATCCTGAATTTTTTCTGTTTCCTGTGGCTTGAAGCGCATTCCGAGGGTTTTCATGTGATGGTTTTCTCTCTAGGTCCCATCTATCTTGTAGGAGAGAGTTCTGATTCCGGCAGTGCCGAGGGTTCTTGAGAGCTCAGGTTCTCTGTTAGAAACATGTGGGATTTGAATTTGATTCTTCCAACGTGTTCAGATGGACGCTAGGAAGCAAGCAGTCAAAGATCTGAAAGACAGTTGCCTACATATGGTAGCTTTCCTAACAAAGTTTATTAAAATGTAATTTTTATCTTCTGGTTTATGGGACTTCAAAGACTCAACTCGCATAGAAAGTCTGTGATAGTCTTATCTCGGAGTCCCGAGATTGAGTCTTCTTTATCAGAAGCATAAATAATTTGGTACAGTTCCTGACCTTTGGGCAGGAAAAGCCCAGGGGAATGAGATAGTGTGAAGGTTAGTTTATCTCCCATCCTTTGAGTTGCAATTCACCCATTACTTTTGAGGTCATTGTCAGGACAATATGGAAGACCATATGGTTACTACTGTGGGGCTACCTTGTTGGCAAATAGAGGGTCTCATTGTATTGTGGTTCTGCATAAACTTTAACCTCTGGAGCCACAATTCATCAAAATAAATAAACCAGTGAAATCCTCCTCTGATCCTCGCCGCCCCCACCCTACACAGTCACAAACGCAGAAAACAGTCGAACACACTCACAGTTATCAATACGCGTTCCCAGCAGGCTTTCATTTATGTTTAGTGCTGTGTGCCGTGGAAGAACCCCTCTCTCATGTGCAGTTGTTTTCATTTTGAGCTTGACACAGTATGTAATCAGTGTCTCACTGAGAGCAGTGGAAAGTTAACCTTTCTTTTTTAACCACAGGACCTAGAAGTGAGGCAATCTGAATGTTTGAATACAAAACCAGCGATGCTGTGCTATTAAGTATGTTTATATCCAAGCTACTTATGGCAAAGAGGTAAAGCTTGAGTAAATAAGCTATAGAAATATTTTCAGCATTACAGCTAATGAGCACTGTTTAGCTTTAGAGTAATTCTCTGCACCATATTTAATCTCTGCAGTAAGGTATTGACAGTAATGATAAAAATTAGTGTAGCATATGTCTTGAAACACTTCGTGATCCACTGTACCACAGTAAGCTAGACAATGAAATACAAGCCTCATATTTACATACAAAGTCTTATGGAGGAATCTGGTTAGTAAATTTATAGGTCAGCAGTTTGTGTTCTTGCTAAAGTCTCTCAACCTCCTGCATAGTAAGTATGCAAATATACCTACATAATGGGATTTCTATTTGGGTTCTTTGTGAGGCTTCTCTAAAATATGACAGTACTTTTAGTATTTCATGTATCCTGTTCACCGGGAGGCATTTGACTTCTCCTTGGGCTCGAAGTGACCTGTGACCCAGGTCTACAGCAAAGATGCTGTACGAGATGCAGGTAACGTGGTGTGAACAACAGGGTTTTTTTTTTTTAATGGATTTTTTTGTGTGTGTGTGTTTGTGAGCTGTTTTATCTAATGAGCTTCTGTTTACCGAAGACTGAAACTGACTGAACCTGAAAGTTGCCCAATGGCTATAGGACTATGGCTAACTTTTATTTTAACTATATGTAAAACTATGTATTTCCCTGACATGCTTGTTTTTTTGCCGTTCCCGATGCCTACAGTTTGACAAATAATGAACTGAGAGTTTTTAGAAAATAGTGTGTCCCCAGCTTTCTGCTACAGTATAGAACTGTGAAAATTAGCTAATACCGTTGCTCCTCAAGAGTCTTTGGTTAAAGTCCTGGTTGAGTTACTTCTGTTTATTTATCTCATATTAAATTAGGCATGAGTTCCTCTTTCATCCCTAGCTTGATATATGAAAAGTAATTGCTTAATAATGTTTCAGAGCCTTGAGAAATTAAGAGCAACTTAGCCAGAGGTTGAGAAGATATCTGGACTATCTCCAGAATTCCCAGTCTAATTACTTTCTTCTTGTTGAACTGAAGTGAATTTATCTTTAGAAAGTATGAAATGTCAAGCTATGAGTTCCTGTATTAAACATATTTTTCAATTAAAACAACTATGGAAATATGTGCATAGAACTAACTTTTCGTAATTGCATGGTGAGAAAATTAATTTACATAGGATTACAGTAAAAATATAATAATTATCATTATTCTTTTGACCCAGCAGTTGACGAAAGAATAATAACCTTTTTTAGAGGTATTTTTAACTTGGCCTTTTAAGCATAATGACTCTTCTCTGATTTCAACATGTGCTTAATTTTCAAGACCCTATGTGATAGCTAGATTTAAGAAGTAATACCTGTACTATTTATATTTATTGGAGTTTTTGCAGTACTTCCCGAGCAAGAGATTGGAGGAAACAATGTTATGCTTTCCAGGTTCATCTCATAACTATTTCTGTCTTAGCTCCATTAAAGGGAAGGGATGATGGCAGAGACAAGATTTCTGATGATGTTTCCTTTAAGAAAGGAGCATGCATGTTGCGTTCTTGGCACGGTTTAACTGAAAAGTAAAAATTACTAAAAAGAAAATTGGTTCTGTCCTAGCTCGAATCGGGACATTTCTACCGGAATAAAAAGGCCATCTTAGGAGGAAAAATGTTTGGTTTTATCGATGACTTACAGGAAGATCATAATACTAAGTACGTCACGTACTTCATTAACAGCAGAGCTGCTCATTGATTTTTGTTAGCCTGTTGTCACAGGTTCAATTAGTTGATTCTGAGCTGATGTAGGGAGGCGAGGGTCATGTTAGTCCTTATATGAGTCGTTTTGTGTACCAGACTGAAAGCCATTCTGTGTGGGTAAGGATGCTCGTTCTGAATGCCAGCCTTCCTCAGTGCCTGGGTGCAGAGGTTGGAAGAGAAAGCTCTTGGTGTACAGCTAAGGTAAGGGAGGCAGCGTAGGCTGTGGTCATTGCTACAGCAGAAATATGTGGGAGGGATGGGTCTGTACACTGGGTGAAGATCTCTATGAAAGCGAGCATCTAGGCAATGGGATGCCATAGCTGCTTGCATCAGCTGAGTTGAAGCTGAGGCTGAAGAAGTGGCGGTTAATGACTAACGTTAGTGTATGCCTGTTTAACGTTCTTCCACTGGTAGTCACGATGGTGAACTTTGTGGTTTAAATAACTATCCTGAGGAATGCATTTTTCAATAAAAGTGTGAAATGATGAATGAAAATAACTCTTCAAGTCGTTATTAAGAAATGGTGCTGAACGTGGGAGCACGGAGATGTGTGAGTGTGGAACTCTGCTTAGCTGAGGAATATCAAAAAAGAGCATTTCCATATGAACTAAGTAAAACCAAAACAACCCAAATACCTCTAAATGATGGTAATTACACTGAGCAGCCTTTCGTGGATTGACTGTAGGCTCCATCTGTCATGGAAGTTGTTTGAGTTTTCAAATTAAATTGTTCTCTCGTATGAAGTTACGAAGCATTAACTACGCTTCACTCACAGAAATTAAACTTTCCCATTTCTAGATTAGCTCTTTGTCTAGGTCGTGCCAGGGAGCTGAAGAAGGTTTCAAGGGAATCAAGGGCTTAAAGAAGGGAGTCACGGTACTTGCCTTCTGCTGTGTGCTGTGCCAGGACTACCTCCAGTGGGGTGACCGTAAAGGTGGTTATCAAGTTGGATGCCGCAGATCCTGAAGCTTTTCAGAATCTGTGAAGCTTCCTGCAAAAGGGGCCCAACTTTTCGAATTTGTCAACCCTTTTGAGTTGGTGGGAAGACTATTACATTCAGTAGTAATCTGCTGCACTGTTACTTTCGCAACGATGTAGTGGCCTTGCCAACATCAAGTCTGCCAGGAAGCTGGAAATGGGGGCATAAAATTTAGAGCACATCCATAGGGCAACTCTGTTACGTTTGCATTCTCAGGTGCAATTTACTCGCCTTCCACTTAACATGGAGTTAATCTACTTGTAAGAGGTAAAGTTGTCTTGCACATGCATAGAAGGAGTTGCTCTTGAGAGTAACTATCACTTCTGGACTGGCTGGTACTGTCTGACTGTTTTCTGAAGTGATCCAGCAGTTTCTGTGGAATGAATAATGAACTACCCCCACCTCAAAAAACTTGTGCTGTGTTCTACCTCAGCGCACTGTCCTTGCCAATTTATCTTTATTCATGGTCTGTGGAAAATACTGGTTGAAGGCTACGTTGGTCTCAGAGCGGCTGGCATAACGATGCCTGGTATTTTTTTTCAGTTCGGTTTTGCGCTTAGAAAACAAGCGAATATTGTTTGGATTAAAGAAAAAAAGACAGCTATGTGAAATGTGCTCAGAGCTCTGCATCCATCTTCGGTTTAATCATCTAAGAACCAATCAGATTTTCTGTTGGGAAGTATGTATTTGTGTTACTTGTCCTTGTGCAGTAGTACTGCCAATTATATTTATTAGCCCTAAATATTAAACAGCTGGCAGGATTCCATTGTATATAAATAAGACATTTGAGACCTGGAAGAATGCCATTTATAATACAGCCAGCTGGTGCTTTTTACAGTTACATTCAGCACAACACTACTGAATTGCACTGTACATTCAGTGTTGTGCTAATGACAATAGGAGAACATGGGGTGGTTTGGGATTTCTGTAGGAAATGCCATTGTGTAAAAATACATTGTTTTGAAAGACTGACTGTAGCACAGAAATGCTATATTATGCACCTGTTTCGTGCATTTCGATGTAAATACTTTTGTGGTTTGTGTTTTGCTGGCAAATACAAAGCAACAAAGTGCAGAGGCTTTTCAAATGTGAATTTTTGTGTTCCTGGGCCACAAATGTTTCTCACTTTCTCTACTGCAGTGGTATTTTCCTATTTCAGTAGTGGTTTCATGCTTAAAAATACCTGCTTGCTGCTGCTTCTGAAACCATTTACAAATGTTTTTTTTTTTTTTTTTTATGAAGGCATGATCGATCTTTGTTAGAGTTTGAGTAATAACTAAATAGTATCAAATATATGTGCTCACTATTATTTTGTTCCTATTCCATGTATTAGAAAACTGAGGCACAAATGTGGACAAGTTGTATCTTCAGATTTACCTAACCAGAAAAAAGTTTGGAGAAGAACTGGCTGCTTTCTGTTCTTGAACAACTGTGCCATGATCATTTGTTTGTGAAGGTTTGCCATCAGTACTAGTCTGGCCACGTCCAGAGGTAGTGCTTCAGGTGAAGCAGAGGATGATGCTGGAGGATGTGATGCTTTTTATTCATATTATTATTAAATGTTAACAGGAGCTTATTGTTACGAGACATACAGTTGAAAGCGTTAGGTCTAGCATGAAGTGTGACATCATCTCTGGTTGTAATTACTGAAGACACAATTTTTGACCAGATTGCCATGTCAGCAGCCTTGGGTGAGTTCAATCTTGGATAAAATTTCTGCTTGCTGAAGTACTCGTACTAAACAGCTGCTTATTTCCATCTCTGAAACACCTACGCTTAAAGGCTGAAGCTTATCCAGTTTGTACAATGCTCATGGATGAAAGCTGCTTTTATGTGAGCAGTAGCAAGTACAGATTTCAGCCATGGGGACTGTTGTGTTGAGAACTTCCCAGAAAATCTGCTTAACCTGTGAGACAGGTAAGATTGAAGCCTGTTTTCCAAGGAGGCACGCAGCATAAAGAAAATAAAGCTATAAATGTTTTGCTTGACCAAGCTCTGAATGGGCATTTGAATGCTGAATTCAGATGTCTGTTAGAAAGTCAGATGTTTTGCTCATTGTAGTGACCTTTTTACCTCACTGTGATTTAGAGGATTTTGGTTGCTGAAGGGTGAGAATCAGCTGTCCTTACGAGTTTGATGAGATACTCAGCTGTCTAGCAATTAGAGATGGGGAGAATCTTTCTGCAGTTTGGTTTAATTATTAGACTTGTATTCCCATGATAAGGTGTGTACTCTTGCTTTCATAAATATTGTGTGTTTATGTGTGCTTAGTACCTATAACACAGTTGCACTTCCTTTGTTTAACCCTGTTGTAATACTTATGTTATTTTACTTCCCAGATGAAAGTTCTGTAAAAACTATGAGGCGTTAGTGCATCCAACACTTCTGGTGTTTTTGAGGAAGGAAGAGGCTCAGATTTATGTTAAATTATGTATGTATTTGTTATGCCTTGGTGAAATGAAGTTTATTTACTTCGGAAGATATTCAGATCACTATGCCAGTATATATTGTGCTGTAGGTAGCAGAAGATGATGCAGCTGTAGTAGGTTGAGGGAGGAGTTTCTTGTCCTTTCCACCTTCCTCCATGTCTGGTCTTATTTTTCTGACCAGGCTATGATTCTTTGGTCATGGGACGTGGTTTCTCTTCAGTCCCCTGTCAGGTCATGTGCCAGGAACTGCATGTTTTTGTGGGGAGGATAAAGTGGGAGGAGGGGGGCGGGAACAACCAAAGATTTTTTTTTTTCCTGAGTTTCACGATTTGGGGTTTGTTTATAGAGAAAGAAGAAAATGTGAAAAAACAAAACAGGCAAAAGGCTAGACAACAATTTTCCATTAGATCTGGTTGTTCTGAATAATTTGGGGTAAATTTGGAGCTATGTATGGCAAAATGCTGTATCTCGGTTTTTCTTGACCAAATTTAATATCCGGATACTCTTATGAGTTTCTAATTTCACCTGAGCTCTCATCAGACAAGAAATTAAAATTTTGTCTTGGTTGTAATTCTGAAAATGTTTTACTTAGTAATGTAGAAATGCAAATTTTAGGTTGAGGCTATGAACAAAGTCCCTCTGAATACATTGATAATGCTATCAGGTGTGTTTCACCTGCTCCCACAAATGTGAAGAGTTCAGTGCATAACTGAACAGAGAGGGAGAACACCACAGTGGTAACTCTAGGTGGCTCTTAGACTGAATATGGTTGCATGTAATTTTATACCAATATATCCACCTTTCAACCTTACATTCCTCCATTATATGTCTGAGTAAAACTTTCTCATTTAACAGTTATGACTTGTTGATGTAAAATCATAGACTAGTAAAACAGTATTAGGAGAAATTGTACCAAAGTCTGTGTCTTACAAGAGTTTATGCGATGGTAATGATAATTTTACTCTGTGTGTAACTCAATTGGACAACTCTTGCAATGCAACTTTCTCTTCTTTCATTTGCAACTTCGAAAAAAATAAAAATAAGAACTGGGAGGAGACCCAGTACCAGCAGATAATTTCATTGACTTCTGAAAGCCAAAAGTAGAAGAAAATTTCCATGGTACTTCCTAAATTTCTAAAACTCCCAACTCAGATCATTTTCTGTCCACTGATCTCAGTTCATTGGTATTTATGGGCATTGCATCAGCGCCTTTGGTGATGATATGAGGAAAGTGTCTTCATATTGATCTGGTCTAGAATCACAGAATCACAGAATGGTGGGGTTGGAAGTGCCCTCTGGAGATCTTCCAGTCCAACCCCCCTGCTAAAGCAGGTGCCCCCAGAGCAGGTTGCACAGGAACACGTCCAGGCGGGTTTTGAATATCTCCAGGGAAGGAGACTCCACAGCCTCCCTGGGGCAGCCTGTTCCAGTGCTCTGTCACCCTCACAGTGAATAAGTTCTTCCTCGCATTCAGGTAGAACTTCCTGTGTTCCAGTTTGTGCCGTTGCCCCTTGTCCTGTTGCTGGGCACCACTGAAAAGAGTCTGGCCCCATCCTCTTGACACCCGCCCTTTAGGTATTTATAAGCATTGATGAGATCCCCTCTCAGCCTTCTCTTCTCCAGGCTGAACAGACCCAGGTCTCTCAGCTTCTCATCGTAATAGAGATGCTCCAGTCCCCTCATCATCTTCGTGTCCCTCCGCTGGACTCTTTCCAGTAGTTCCCTGTCTCTCTTGAACTGGGGAGCCCAGAACTGGACACAGTACTCCAGATGTGGCCTCACCAGGGCAGAGTAGAGGGGCAGGATCACCTCCCTCGACCTGCTGGCCACACTCTTCTTAAGGCACCCCAGGATGCCATTGGCCTTCCTGGCCGCAAGGGCACACTGCTGGTGCATTCTTCTATGATGTGGTTATTACAGGGTTTTTGTTAACAGCAAGCTTTCAAGAGCTCTTGCATCCTGTTACTATTTTGTTAAACATTTATATATTATGTGGAAAAGTTCCACTTTTCATTTAAATTTGACTTATTTTATTCCTAGTCTCAGGCTGTCCTAAAATGTCTGCTAGTTTTTATTGGCTTATTTCTTCACTCCTCCTCAGAATTTTGGCTGTTTCATAGAAATCTCTCCTTGAATACATTTTTACTTTCAAGTAACTGAAAAAGTTCTTTTTTCTCTATGCTTTGGCTATGAAGATGAGTAGGATACACTAGAATCATGTTCAATGTACTTGAAAACTTGATTCTCTTCCTGATCTGAATTTGAACGTATTTAATGCTACAGTAAAAAACTCGACAGAATATCTAAGTACTACAACAAAGGAAGCATCAAAGTTACTTGTCTTCTCTAAAAACCTGAAACTTGTTTCCCAAATGTGTGCTTCAGCATGATGGAAATGTTTAAAATATTGGCAGTGTGTGATAGAGAAAAAGTATTAGACTGAAAAAAAAAATATATGTATGTTTTAATTATGTTATAATTCCCTATTATCATACTGAAAGATTTTTAGGTCAAATTCTCTTATGCAAAGTTCTTTTTAAAAACCAACAAAACCCCAAATGTTATTTAAATCAGTGGCAAATATTCCCATGCCTGAGGCTTTCAATCTTGGCCTGTTATGTTGCTATGGTATAAAGTATGTCAAATGTTTCATACTTAACGTGAACTATATTTTCAGTTAATTAAGGTGACAAGTACAAAGTTTACAGAAAATGACTTGTAGATCTTCTGGGTTCTTTTATAAAGATAGAAATGTCTGTGGTGGTGATGGTTTATCTTTTTCTTTTGTTGTGGTTTCCCACTGCCCAATATTATTTCTTCAGATTTTAGTCCTTTCTGAAGGTGTGGCTTATCCAAGGCATCTGTCTTAGGAGATGGGGTTTTATTTCAACGTTTCAACTCAGATTATGCTCATGCTGTTATTGACGTTAATGGCAAATGTCCCTTGAGAGCAAGGTCAAGGATTCTTAAGCAAGTTTCAGATATGCACCAAAAAGTAAATGAAAGCTTTATATCAATGATAATTAATTTCTCACACTTAACATAAACTGCAGAGTGCATCATGTAATGCTGAAGGATGCTTAACTATTACAGCAACAAATATACAAAACAATTTGTTGTAATTTTAACTTGGACAAGGATGTCATTGGAACTGAATTTCTTTGGCTAAGAACGCTTCTTGGTAGCACTTCCATTTTCCAAAATAAGAAAATTAATTTACTCTTTATACATTTCTGGCACAAAGAAATGTAATTCTAAAAAAAAAAAAGGTCAAATACTTTTTTTTAGTGTTGATCTCTTATTTTCAATGGAGTGAGCTTTTCACCAGGAATGTCTACTTTATGCTCTTGCTCAGGGCTTCTACTGAACTGCCAGCTATAACTTTTTTCCTTTTGTTAAAAAATTATTAATTTAATATAGTATCACTTACTGAGGAAAATACTAATTCTAAACAGTACTAGTGTAATATAGAGTAATATCTCAAATGCCTGCTGATCGGTGATCTCAGTACTTACAGGAATTGAATGTGTATTGTGCAGCTTTGGAATATTTCAGCATTTTGCAAATGCTGCATATGCCTAACTTTAAGCTTGTAATGGAACATTTTGATTGTCTTGATTTTCTGCTTGCAAATATAGATTTTTTTTTTTTCTGTTAAAGCCTTAATAGAAATGCATAGTGTCTGCACTAATCCTAGCAGTTTTTAATACTGTGCTTGGCCTATATGTGAAGCCATTGTCTTCTTTTTAGCATAGTCTCTGGAGAAAATGGAAACTACACAGACGTGTGTACTTAAGTGTGTGTTTATATAAGGGAAAGGAAGATCCTACTTAATAGTTTTTGAATTCAGAGGTGAATTTTAACAGTTTCACAGAAGACCGGAGGTCTCCATAGGCTTAAGTCACTACAAGAATTCTGAAAATAAGCAATAGGAGGACAGGAAGAGGGAGACAGACAGAGATGACGTTAATGCTCCCAACCAGGAAGAGACTTTTTTGCACTCACCTTTCATTAGACATCAGGGTTCATGTTGGAGACAAGGCATGAGATGTAGGTTTGTAGGAAACGAGGCTTCGTGAATTCTGTTGCTCTGGCATGGCTTGTTTCTCTACCTCTTTTTATTGTAATTGCCTGGCAAACAAGGGAGGAAAAAAAGAAAGAAAATAATATTAGCCAGTTGGTATTCTGTCAGTGAAATGTTGAAAAATTGCATGCGCTGACTATCTGAAATGTGACATTCCTATCATAATGATTTTTTTGTTTGTGAAGGGAATTGCTTGAATAAATAGCAGAAGGCAGAAAATGTGCATGCACAGGCATGCATACTTTTCTGTCATTGCTCAGCAAGGCATAATAAAGGTGGGGTTTTTTTGCTGGCTGGAAAACTGTACTGAATACTAAGAGCCAGCAGATGAGAGCAGGGTCAGTTTTTCAGTACTAGAACAAAAAGTATTTTTCAGGTGGAATTTGAATGATGTTTCTCTAGAGTCTTATGTGAATGCCTCACAGATAGTGAAAAGCAATTACACTGATCAAAAAAAGTTTAGAACAAAGCAATGATTTGACTGCTCTGCTCGGCAAGGATGGGACATGCTAGCACATGAAGATGTTTTTGTGAGATTTCAAAGTAATTTCACTCAGTTACTATTTTTCATTGGATTTCTTAGCACTGTATTGCCATTCTGTGTTCTAGCATGCACAGTGGTTCTATAGTTTAAGGTATGTTCCATCTAGCACTATTAGAATTATTAATTTATGTTAAAGTACAGTTGGACATTGCCTGAAATAATGCTCGTACCAAATCATACCAAATAAATCATCACTTCAGATTTCTTAAAGGAGAATAAAATTGTTAATAAATATTATTAGACTGTTGCCTGAGGTTGTCAACGGAATCTCGAGGAGTTAGCTGCCTGCATTTCGTTAGGGCCTTGAAAAATTATCAAACTCCATTTTTAGTAGAGGTTTTATAATTTAGGAGTTTTATAGCGGTATGACAGTGAAAGATAAAACGTAGCGTATTGGAATCATGCATTTGCACGTGTGTTGTATTGTAAATCACAAAATAGCCTTCAACTGATTTTTGATACGGTGGATAAAAAGCCAGAAAAACTGAAGCATGCGATAGGAAGGATGAAATAATTGAGGAGATCACTCGTGTCCTAGATTCCAGCATTGAGATGGAACTTTTTAGTGAGACTGCTCATGGCATCCTAGGAAATGGCCTACATTCACTTCTGTACATTCCCTTTTGTAAAGAAAATGGAAGAAAAAAGCCCAAACCCAGAAGTCCAGCACACTCTGCTAGATCTCTTCTGGAAAAGAAAATCCTTTCTGTCCCAACTTTGTCAGTCAGTATGACTGGAGCATATGAGTTAGACCACTCACTGGTGATCTCAGAGATTTTTCTGTACCAGTGAAAGCACTCTCTTGTTTCATGCTGTTAACAGTATCCAGATAAGATTTAGAAAATGAAAACCAAACAAAAGAATGCTTTCCAAAAGCCACATTACATGTTGGGGAGGGAGTGGTGCTGTGACACTTCTCCAGGACATGTTTCAAAAGTGCTGAAGGTGCCTGAAGGCGTTAGAGTAATATGATACAAGTCCTGTGTAATAAAGTGAATTCAGAAATGGTGGTTATACCTCTGCTTGTTCCTGCTTGATACTAGGAGCAAATCCAGCACCCAGAGCCTCATATTATAGTCTCAGATTTCCAGCTCCCCTGTCATGCTGTCATAAAATCCCTGACACAATTTTATAAATCTCTTTTGTAAAACAAATTTGGATTTATCATCCCTATTGGACTGCTTGGGAGATAGTCCTGTCGCTTCTTCTTCTTCCATTATTTAGAACCCGTCTATTAATTTCCAGTCTAACCATAGAACTGGTAAATATCCACTAGTTCTCTAGCTGCGCAGTACTGAAAGAAAGAAATGTGAGTTGGGGCAGCTTTGAAGTGTAATGCCCCGTGGACCAGAGTTACCCAAGTAATTGCATGTACTTGAGGTGAGAATTAGGTTTGAGTCCCACCAGTGTCTGGTTTACACGATATAAGTACAGATCTCTCATACCGTCGTTCTGCCAGCATCCCAACAGATTTTTCTTTAAGTTCTCAGCCTAACTCTCACCAGCAGCGCCTTTCCTCCTCAGTATTACGTAGTGCCATTTCCTTGCTTCTTGGCTCAGGTAACCTTCTCCAGGTCTTTCCTAACTCCCGGGAAAGTGCCTGTGCCCAAATTCTCTGCAGTGTTCCTCTGCTGTCGCTGCTGTGTAGCCGTGTCTGCCTCCTTGTGACAGCTGCTTCTTCATCTTTGTGCTTATTCCTCTGATACCTTCTGGTTTATCTTTTCTATCTATCTGGAGGGCGAAAACGTAAACTGTTCTTGTCTTCTCTTAGCAAGGCCTCAACAAGATGAAATTTTGTATGGGGAAAATGCAGTATCCTCAGAAATAGATCTATCTTTTTTTTTGAGTTCCAGGTGGATTTCCATGGTAGGTAAGTTTGGGTGGCCATACTTTCTTGCTGGATGCTTTCTTGTTCCTTGCATTACATTCTTGTTCCTGCAGAAATGCATAACCATGGTTGTTTCATGATGTACCGTTTAGGAGAATTGATTCAATAGAATTAGCCCCCCACCCCATGCTAGTTTTCCATGGCATGGGAATAGTTCTGGGAATAGTTCTGAAGGCGGGAGGAGGGAAAGCTGAGACTGCCGCAGACTGTCTCAATGCATAAAGTGAAAAGAAGCATGTCCCTTTCTGCCCTATATAGAGTACATATCTGCCTTGCATCTGAAGTTTTCTTTCAGTGCGTCTCATATCTCTGTTGCATTATAGTCTTTGCATTTCGTTGTCTTGTTTCCATTTTGGCTGAATTCGTCTTCAAGACTTTTCAATCCCCTGGTATTTATTATAGCTACCTGCCTTGTGACCTGCCCAAGCCCTAGCTATCCAGGTTCTTGCATACTCACAATGCTGTTCTTTTCTTTCTGTACCCTAAGATACAAAGACTCATTTTAATTACAACATAGTAATTCTGGACTCTTCTTTTAGCTGATTTGCCCCAGACCACCTGGCAGATCAGAATTTTCCTCGTGTGTTTAAAATACCTTAGAGACTTTTTGTTTCTTTTTCTCATCTCTGCGCATCCCTTCTGTACGCTACAGTAAGAACACCTTTGCTTTAGCTTAGCTTTTGTCGTAAGGAAGATCTGTGTCTTCTGTTATAAGGAATATCTTTGTGTTTTTTACACTCTGCTTTTCTCTTAAGATTTGAAAATAAACTTTATCCCATGTTTATTCCCATTTATACACCTTTTCATTTACTTTTTACCTCCTACCTTGTTCTGTTGTTGCAGCTAACTGTTTTGGGAGCATAGGTCAGAATGATGCCTGTGCAAAGTAAAACTGCACTGAAGGCTGTAATACTGAATAGGCTACCTGGCGAAGCCACACAGGAGGTTTGCCTCCTGTTGCTTAGCCTCCTAACAGCCAGCACATTTTCGTGACGATACCTCTCTGTAAAGCTAAAGTACACATTCTCAACTACTAAAGGTTTGTTTGCTTACTGGTTTTTATCCTCTATGTAATGATAATAGATTTATATTGCTAAAAAGAAATGTTGTGAGAGGCATAGTCTTGTTTGGGTACTGTCTGATGCTTTGTTCTAAAAGTAGCAGAGCTCGGGTGCGGCCTGAGGGGGAGGTGGTTCTACAAGAGCAATATTGTGAAAAGAACAAGAGATGCTAAACCAGCATGACTTTGTATTAAAGAGGATATGCATAGTCTCCCCTTGGTCTGAAGTGGGCGTGAGTTTAGCATTTTGCAGTAGTAAAACAACATGGAACTTTTTGATTATGTGTGTTCATTTGGGCTGAGAAGTCCTTATAAATGATGCCTCAAAAGACCTACATCGTAGGATGCCCCTTGAGTGTAGTATATGAGGATTTGCAGTGAAGGACTGCCTGCCTTCATGTCAGCCTCTGAAATCAACACAGGAGCAATTAACAATAGTGATTAAATAAGAAAACATTCAATATTTTTTAACCAGTATGAATTTTAAAAATGTTTTTCTGTCCTTAATTCCATCCCTGGAATAAGAATCAATCTCTCTCTCTCTCTAAGTAATTTTCTAATTATTGTAACTTTACAGAGCAGGTAACACATGAACACATGAATTACAATTGCAGAAATAAAAATTAAAACAACTACAAATACAGGTGTTTGAGAAACCTCAATAGAAAAAACTCGTGAGTCATGGAAGGGAAATTGTCTTGATGTTCTTGAAAATCTTTATAATCAAGATCACTTGAGGATGGCAATATGATAGCTTACTGGGAAAAGTTGCAATGTATGAGTAATGCAAATGTATGGCTTCTTTTTTAGTTTGATCATAATAATTATTGAAGTCACACATCTACTTTAATCTGGTTCATGTCCTGATTTGGACCCTCTTCCTGTAGTTTCAGCAACTTGTTTCACCTTAATTCTTTCTAAAGCGACAGCTGCAATCTCCCTAATTTTATGACAGTTAAAGTATTTTGATCAAGTTAGCACCTGATGTGAGACTGGTGCTTTCGTTCAGCAATACTTTTGCATTAAATGATAGACTTGAAATTTTGTTGTTTATCTAAGTGGACTAACATGGACTATAGGTTTTTCCAAGCAGTTTGGTCTTAATTGCAAATTAATGAAGTGATAATGGCGTGTTGCAACTTCTAGGTGAAGAACATAGTAGTGGCGCTACTTTTATTGTGCAGTTCATATGTCTACATTCAACTGTTTGTGTAAGCATGTTGGATTAGAAACTTCTGAAAAAAGAATTGCAATGAGGTTTGTTCAGAAAAATAACATCTGCTGTCGAGATGTTTTAAATTCTGCAAGTTCCTCGTTTTGTTTCCGTCTCCCACTGGACATGTAAAATATGTTGAACTGATTAGAAATTATATGGAAAAGATAATAGGTAGATCACTTAGGAATCAGTGTGAGCTGCTTTAAATGTCTGTAAAATTATGTTTCGTTACATAATCTTATCCAGTTTCATCCAGTTGTTGTAACTGAAATTTTATTTGTCCAGGTAAGACCTGTAGTTAAATAGGGACAACCAGCTTCGCGAGAGGCAATTGTGACATCTGAATGGCTTTTTGCAACAGGATTAGATTATTGGCTCAGGGACTGTACTCGTACAAGGACGTCTATCAGAGGAGGGTCCTCCGCTCAGTTTTGGGAACTTGGCAGAAGCTGGGAGCCGCGGTCCAGCTGCCTCTTATGCAGGCAACAGCTCGTCCTTGTATAACGGACTGCCATGTGGCACCCAGCTCTCAAGTGGCCATGAGCTCTAGTGTAGTAACTTTGACTCGGTTAAAGTCCCTGTACTGCTAGCTCTCTTTGGCAATGTAACATATTATGGCTTGCCGCAGCATTTCAGCTGCTGTATACACATCCAAGATTGTGTTTTTAACTCTCTTGAACTGGTCAGGAAGAGATAAAACTTGTGTATAGTCAGATCTGTAAAGTGAACTAAAATAAACTTTGTTTCAATTAAAGGAAGGGTATTTATACTGCTTTTATCTACTGGTTCAATAACATGATTTAAAATCACATCTTTAGTGGTGCATGGACAATTTCATTGTGCAGACCAGCTCTTAGTCGTATCAAAACTTAAATCAGTGGGTTGGGACTGAGAGCTCTCAGATGTTTCTCTTCTTTCTTTGTATGTGCATGTGTTTTGTGTGTATCGTAAAACCAGCAAACTGTAAAGACAGTTAACACTTCTGCACTTCAGTTTCTTTCTTAGTATAGTGGGAATAGTACTTTCCTCTCCTTGCTCTGCAGTATGCTAAGGTCCTGCAGCAAAAGGTGCTTGTGTAAAAAAGAGTAACTGTTAAACTGAGATCTTAAATAGAACATTGATGTGACTTGACTTTTGAGGGAGGATATTTTTCTGGTAGAAGTTCTTTGTCTGGCTCCTGCAAGAGTGACAGTGATTTCTCGCAACGTACTTACTTCTGTCTCCTTTGCATCTCCAGTGTTTGTACCATGCAGCAGCTCTGTTTTGAAGCTGCGCTGCTTCCCAGCTGCACTGCATCTGGCTGCGTGGGGCAGCATTTGTTTTCTTTGCAGAGGCTGTGTATGTGGGTGACAGCGAAGCAAGGATTTCTGTAGCTGCTGTGCTACCGTATGCTCTATTATTATGCGCTACATTATCACGATAGGAGTTTACTTCTTTTGTTTGTGTAATTAACTTTGAAGCATAGAACAGAAGTTGATAAGGCTCAGGGGGACCTTACCGGTGTGTATAAATGCCTGATGGCCAGGCACAGAGAATATGGAGCCAGACTCTTCTGTCTGATGTCCAGGGAAAGGCCAAGAGACAATCGATGCAATAAGAAATATAGGAAATTCCATTTAAACTAAGGACCAACCTTTTTACTCTTGAGTACAGTGAAACACCGGCACAGGCAGGCTCCCCAGAGAGGCTGTGAAGTCTCCATCCTCGGACACATTCAAAAGCCTGACTGGACAGGATCCTGAGCAACCTGCTCTGGCTGACCCTGCGTAAGCAGGGCGTTGAGACAGAAGATCTGGAAGAGTTTCTTTCAGCTTCAGTGGTGGTGTGATTCTGTAACAGGTGTTGTTCACTGTAATAAGTTTTAATTCTAGCACTTCAGCGGTGAGGCTCTTCATTTTGTATTTTAAGACTCAGAATACAACACGCCTGCAAATTTTATGTGGATAAAAGCTGAAGAATGATGACCTTAAAAACCAAACCAAAAAAAATTGGTCCTAGTCATCCATTTTGGGAGAAAATGAAGGAAGATGCATCTTAAGTCACTCAGTTGTGTATGGTAAATGACTACATATTTAATTTAAATACCCGGGTAGGATTTCTTTTTTTTCCTGTGATTGGTAGATATTCCTCTCTGTAAGTGTAAATTCAGAAATTGGGTAGGGCTGGTTAATGAGAAATTCACAAATAGGAAACCCGTTCCTTCCTTGTCTGGGTCAAGTAGGTTTGTCAGCTGATAACTGATGTAAAAACAAATGATGACTGTGTCCTCTCCAGAAGCCATTTTGGTGCCATAGCCTATATAACCCACAAAAGGATTAAGTAACCAAGATGCTTGTGGTAAGTTGGCAGTAATTTTTAATAATTTTGGAAACTGGGCTAAGCTTGACTGTTTGTCCAGAGGATGTACAACCAAAACAAAATCAATTGCCATGTTTTGAATAAATTTAAAACTAACATTTTCAGTGGGAGCCATTGACTTTTGGTAAGATTTTAAATCTCGTTTAATCTTTGAAATACAACTTGGTTCTAGAAGTGAAAATGTGGTGTTTTCTTAGCGAACCTCTTCTGTTTGAGGTGAGTGTGTTTGTAATAAAGACATGTTGGGATCATGAGTGAAAGGATGGCACTGCATATCATTTAAGAAATCACAGATTTTTAATAATGGAAAACAGCTGTAGCATCTCTTCCATGTCACATTGAAATAACTTGGTGAAAACTGACTTCTTAATGGTGAATTCTATGTTCATTTAAGATGTTTATATGTTTTAATAAGAAAAAAGTAAGTGCAAGTTCAACCAGACTTTGTTGTCTATTTTATAGCAATGTCCAAGCAAAACGATTTTTTCCTTTTACAGCTTTTGTTTCTAAATGTGGTTTTTATTGGTATATTCATTAATCTTAAAATTTTTCCTTTTTTCTTTTTCTTCTTTTTTTTTTTTTTTCCAGTGGGAAGAGATTAGTGGTGTTGATGAGCATTATACTCCTATCAGAACTTACCAAGTGTGCAATGTTATGGATCATAGCCAAAACAATTGGCTGCGAACAAACTGGATTCCACGCGATTCAGCTCAGAAGATATATGTGGAGCTCAAGTTTACCTTGAGGGACTGTAATAGTATCCCTCTAGTTCTGGGCACTTGCAAAGAGACCTTCAATCTGTATTATATGGAGTCTGATGATGACCATTTGGTGAAGTTCAGAGAGCATCAGTTTACAAAGATCGACACCATTGCAGCTGATGAGAGCTTCACCCAAATGGATCTTGGGGACCGAATTCTCAAGCTGAATACGGAAGTCCGCGAGGTGGGACCTGTCAGCAGGAAAGGCTTTTACTTGGCTTTTCAAGATGTAGGTGCGTGTGTTGCCTTAGTCTCGGTGCGAGTGTACTTCAAAAAGTGCCCTTTCACTGTCAAGAACCTCGCCATGTTTCCAGATACAGTACCCATGGACTCCCAGTCACTGGTGGAGGTGAGGGGTTCTTGTGTCAATCATTCCAAGGAGGAAGAGCCACCCAAGATGTATTGCAGTACAGAAGGAGAATGGCTAGTGCCCATAGGGAAGTGCTTGTGTAATGCTGGCTATGAAGAAAGAGGCTTTGCGTGCCAAGGTAACAATGCGCTCCATGTTCCTAGTTCAGTTATTAACAGGGGCTTCACTTTATGTCCCTACTCTGTGTATTGGGTTGTGTTAATTTTCTCCAAATTCTTGAGAGAAATAAATGAGTTCATAAAATCACCATGAAAACGGGGTTCATTTAATCTGTGTAAAAAATGTTGCTAAAAGTATTTCATAAGGGTCAACAACTCCTTTTTGGATAATACAGTATGTAGCAAATCTAGTCTCTCTTACCACTCTTGGACTTCTTTCAGTAGATTATAGTTTTCTCAAATGCATTGTTTGTGTCAAAATAATAGATTTTTTGTGTGATTTTTTTTTAAACTTTGTGTCTTGATGTATAATATTTGCTACTGAGCTGCGTTGATTAGTTGGGGTTGATCAGAAAAAACCAGGTAGCATTGTTTCAGGTAGCATAGTTCCTAAATGCAGATACATTTGAAAAATTAATATTTGAATTTCAAAATTGCATTTTCATGAATACTCATGCATATAAGTCAAAAGTATTTTCTCCAAACTTTTGGTTTCTGTAAACTGTGGTTATGTGAATGCTCCCAAGAACAAGACTACACCAGGGATTTTGAGTTTTTCTGCAAATGGTCTCTTGAACATTAGCGAAATGCGTATTATATTTACATAATTTTAATATCAACCAAAAGGATGGTAGTCTACATTTTGATTTTTAGAAAAGTACACTTTGAATGTTTTTGCTAATTGAATCTCAAACCTCTTTTCACAGAGTGCCTTAAAGGGTGCTGTCTGTGGCAAAGGGTCTTCGATTAAATAATTAAGTAGAAGTTAAACAGTAATATCTACAAACACTATGGATGGAAGGAGTAGTAGCTGAGATACTTACTGTGGGATGTGTGTTTGTGTATGTGTGTGAATATATCCATAAGAACAGAAATCTAAAGTGTTCTGAACCTGCCTGAGAGAGTGTCTATTCATTTTTCATTGGTCCTACAGCAATCTTTATGTTAAACAGCCAAGTCCTGGGTTGCTACTAGGAGCCCACCAAACCATAGCCAGGTTTTTGTGAAAACCGTTTCTCTAATTAAGATGTCTTTTTCTCAAAAAATGCCAGTGAGATGTGGGAGGAAAGGGATAAGAGTGTGTTTTGTTTGATTTTACTTTTGCGTAGATTTTAAATTGGTTTTGCCCTCAAAATGAATAAATTGGGGAGCTGACTCTTTTGAGTATGCTTTTCTGCAGTTAGATACCAATATTAAGAAAAACAAGTTAAACTCTTGCGTGAAGAGGTGAATCCAGGAGAGGATATTTTATTATTCAAAATGCTTTATCTAGGACCTCCTGTAGCTACACTGAAAAATACTAAAATGTTAGTGATACTCTTTTAACCAGTGTGTATAGTCTTGCTTACTATAGAGCCTAGTACTTGTAAATGATCGAAAGGTGTTGGTTTAGAATTTCAGTTACACATGAGCAGAAAAAGACAATCACTCCAGAAAGCATCAGACTACAATTGAGCAAAAGTTGAGCTAAATAAAGTAAAATAAAATAAATAGTTTTATTAGAATGGGTTTTCATGCTTGGGGTATGCAAGGCAGCTCCTACTGAGTTCTGCAGAGATTAGGAGTGAGTTCACATTCATGTGTTAGTAGATCACATGTAATTTGCAAAGCATAAAATCAGACCTTAAGACTACTATCTCTTTCTTTCTTATCCCCACGCCCGCCCCTTTTTTTTTTGACCTCCTTACCAATTGTTAATCAAGGGAGTGATATATGATGAAACCATTAACAACAGTGACAGGTCCTTTGGTTTATTCTGGTTTAACATATAACACTGTACTAACTTTTATTGGAAGTCATATTTATCAAGTATTTTCAGTGTGGTGTGATTGAAGTGGCACTCTAAAAGCAGTCAGTAATTCAAAACCTCTCATTTGGCGGCACTGGTAACTCAGCAGGAGTTGGAAAGCTCAGAAAAAGGGGTCAGTTTTGACCTCAGGCTCAAGGCTACTCCGGCACTTTTCCTTTTCTGTTTCTTCTCTCCTCTTGCTCCTTCTTGTAGAGTGTTGGGCTTTAAGGTTCTTTTGGGATTTTGTCAATAAAAGGGCAGTAGAGACAGAATTGTAGCGTCTAAAGAAGATCCAAAATGGTGTTACAAGCATGGGCTGGAATGAAGTCGTGGTTCAGGGAAAAAAAAAAAGTTTCAGCTGAAGTTCGAAAGAATAATAAGTAGTAGAAATTTTGTCTTCACAAGAGTTGGAAGCATTCAGCAACTTGGTGTCTGTCACTACTTGATGCTGCATTCAGATTGTTTCTGATTTTGTTTGTTTGTTTCCATAATGCTGTTTTTGGAAACAGTCATTTTGCATTAGCAGGAGAGTATCACTAATGATTAAAATGAAGGACCCTAATGGTATACGGTCAGCCTGTTTGTTTCATTCAGAACAGCTTTTCTTGGTACTTGGAAAAACATTAAGGCATAGTCATGCCCTCAAGTACAACACAAATTGTACCATTTTCCACGACTGCTTCCCTTTCTCTGCATAACCAGGAAAAGATGACATAAGACTCAAGCGTTCTTTGTTATTGGTGTACATGTACTTATAAAAACATACGTGTTTTTATAGCATATTTCTATCTAAGCTCTGAAACGCCAAGATTGGGCTATTGGCTTTGCTTAGCATATTGGTTCTTGTTGGGAAGATTGTTGTTCTGTTCTGAGTTCTACCAACTAATAAGCATTTTGCAGGTATGATACGTACCTGTCAATTACTTAAATTGACTGCTAATAGACCATTTTGCTGTGACCATCTTTGTCCTCATTATTGTATGTGTGTGTGGAGAAGTGATTTCTCAAAAGTGAGTTGTATACCTTGCCTTGAGGAATTCTGGTCTTCGTGGTATACTTCAGGTTAACAGCTTAAGATTTAGTGCCTCCTCTAGCAAAGACTTTTGCACTTGTTCAGTATTGTGGAGGGAGTAGGCTTGGGTACGGTAAGGTAAGATGTGTCGGGGAGCATGTTGGAAAAGCCACTCTTTCATACTTTTTTCTCCCCTTAGCTAACACATGTGTTAGTTAACTAAATAAGGTATATGTCATCCACAGTAGACTATTTGTTAGTACGTCTTTCTTAGCACTTGCATCGTAGTGGTCCTCTCTGTTTAATCTTACTGTAATATTTCTTTATTGTCTTCATGCCATTTTGGCCAAACTACATCTTTATAGCATCTCCTCTCTTAGAATTACTGTGTTTTAATTTGTTTTAATTAGCAAAGCCGCCAACTGGCTGGAACTGCACACTCAACCTAATGCTTTCTGATAGTCTCCACGCTATTTCCCAGTCAACAAGGATAACTCATCTTCTCCATTTGTTCCCGATCGAACAGCCATAGTAGATCAAATCAGAGGCCTTATTATTCTTCCTCCTACAGTGGATGACGGCAGATTCTTAAAGAAAAGTATAAGAAACTGTATAAAGTCCTGCTTTACTGGGTATACTTTTCAGCTTCTGCCAACCAACTGTTGACTTCCTAAGTCTTAAGATACATCTTGTAAGAAAAAACGTGTAATAGGAATCAGTGACCTGTCACCTGTTGTCTATTTTTTGACTCATTTATATTTTTAGTCTCTATAAGTTTTTATGGTGATGAATGCCATAACTTGTCTTGTGTGAAAAACATAACCTTCTCGCTGTGTTTAAGCCTTCAGTTTTAAGTCAGCTGGGTAAGATTTTCCTTGCATAGTGAGAAAATAACTGCTCTCTTTTCAGCTTCTCTATTAACAATTTTCTAGATCTCTTGCATATCTAACATCTCGTCTCTAATACCTGTTTTCCCAACTCTCCCTCTCTACTAGTGCCTTCTTTTTGGAGGACAGGCTAATTGCTCCATACCTCTACTTACACTTTTTGACTGTCTTTGTACATATTCAAAGTAAACAACATGATTTTTATGAAAAGGGCAATGAGGCTTGTGTGCACTATTTAAGTTGCAAGCACACCAGGCTATTATGCAGTGGCATAGCCTTTGGAACAGCTCAAAGATCATTAAAAGAAAAGGAGCATTCACATCACCTGCCCAGTGAGTGATTTGTATGTGGAGAAGCTAGGCTCAGTTTTGTTTTGAATGCTACCGAGAGGAAATAGATCTCACGATGTGAAGGTTGCTTAGTTGGGGTAATAGTATCAAAATAAATGGGAAAATGTAGGATAAATGTCAGAAAAAATGTCTTTAGTTCTGTAATAATCTGGAAGTCTCCCCGGAGAAATAATGGAAGCCTCATTTCAGGAGATGTTAATTTAAAAATGCAGTAACCAGATGATAAAGGAAATCCTGCGCTGGCAGACTTGGACTAATAAATCTCTTCCATCCTGAACGTGTCTATTCTGTTGCTGGTTTATTTCATGCACTTCAGAAAGACTAGCTGGACGTGGAGAACAATATTTTTCATTATGATATACTTAATTAGCTCACATGCAGCGGGCAATTGTTTATCCGTGTGAGAGTATGAGTGAGCTCGAATGTTCTTTTGAATGCTTCCAACAGGTGATCCTTTAGACCAAAAACAAACCTTGTGGCTCCAGTGGTCAAATGGAAAATTAAATTGGTGGGCCTGAACAGAACGACTTGAAAAGCACAGAATTACATTTTCTGCATGCTCTCATTTCAAGGTATAGTTTCTAAATTTTAGTTGCTGGAATTGAGTAAGTCTGAATTGTAAATTTCCTGTGTAATACTATCTAATAAAATTGTAAATTTTAACCACAAGTGACTGACCCATTTTCTATAACAAAGCCAGAAGAAAAAAGAGAACGTAATGCAAAAGTCCTTCCTTATGTATGTAATTTTTAGCAATTAATCAGGTGGATTGAATGGGAGAAAAGGGAGTAAGGGGTAAAGGAGGGAGAGCTGAAGTTCACCTACTGTCCCTGGTTATTGCAAAAATGGCTTTGCAAAATTTCCACTAACACTAAATGATTCAGTGCTTCAAGTTTTTATAGTGGGCATATCCTAAATCATATTACTCTCTCTCTGAGTTTATGGAGATATGAAAAGAATGCTGTCTGTGGCTGTTAAATCTGAACCATCGCATACATTGCTTAATTCTTTCAGTAGATTGAGTGCTGTACTTAAGATAACAATATGTAAAACATCATTAATACTAAAAATGAAAAACATTTCTCTAGATTTCTTCTTTTTTCCCTATGCTTTAAATAACCGTTTTGTCTCTACATAAGTAGATATACTTTTTACTTATATTAGTGGATAAAAGATAACTTTACATATGAAGAGAAAAAGGTACTGTGAGGAGCTACTCCACTTCATGCAAGTGAAAACAAACAGAAGGCACATGTGCTTGCTGCGGCTGCAAAGACGGTAACATTTTCTCTTGGAAATACCCGAGTGGCTTGGATGTGTTGCTTACACTACAAAAGTCTGTGCTTTTAACTCTCAGGCTCTGTATAGGGACCATCATGTTTAATAAAATGTGGGAACTGATCATATGATATGTCATCTAGTAACAGAACTATTAAGAGAGTTTCCTTTTACATGAAGTCTGAAAAAGCTAGGGATTCCCGTTTTTAAAAGCAGAGGTTTGATGTGTATTTTTTTTCCTTCAGTTTGAAGTATTGTTTTGATTTTAAAAAGCAAGTGAGATGGTTTCTAAAAGGGACTCTTAATCTTTCAAGCTAGTAGACTAAAATGACAGCAGCTATAAATTATGAATCACTTTATTTGTAAAATATTCATTGTTTTCATCCACTTTATATTCTATAAGTACATAAACAGAGCACACAACGAAGGATTTACTTTCCTGCTTAGAATTTGTTTAACTCTTACGAAAGTTATGTCAGAGATATCCAGATGATTTTTTTGCAGTGGAAGAATTATACTGCACTGAATACTTTGGAAAGACCACAGCCAACTTTTTATGTAACATTTTCTGACTGTTACAAATTTTGAAAATATTCAACAATTTGTCAATCATAAGCCATGGATTTAAAATGCACATTTTAAAGGCAAAATGTCTTGGGCAGAATCTTATGGTTTGTGACCACATTTGTCACGTGTCCTAAACGAGCAAAAATTGAAAAGAAACATTCTGAAATTACTAGAAAAGAGATTTTTTTTTTGATACAATGTTATACAGATGTTCCAGTGATCTGTAGTCACTTGAGAAGAATGTTTACTAAATTCCTTGCAGATTGTGAGAGAAATATTTAAACAAAAACACGATTATAAATATTTCTATTAGTTTTTTAATGTTCAGTGATTAGGAACCAAGTGTTGGTGTTCCTTAAAAAAAGCTTACTAATGCTTCTCTTCAAGTTGTTCAGTAGTACAGTATCAGCATATGGCATGATTAGGTAATTCAGAATTTACTTTTTCTATTTGAAACTAGTTGGGAAGTGGAATGGTTCACTTAGAAAATGAAATATTTTCTGAATTGTTAATAACTCACAAAATGCAACTCGATACAGTTGCTCTGTGTGTTTGTTCAAGCCAGCCCTCTTACCGGTTTAGAGGTGGTGCTTGCTATGCCACATCATGTATATTTTTGTAATTTCTTCCTTGTCCCCTCGCCTGCTTCTCAAGCAACAAAAAGCTCAGTCGCAAAACTTGAACGAAAAAACCCAACAAACCCTCCCCGAAGCAGTGGAGTATACTGGACATTGAATTTAACAAGTGTGTGAGACATTTGCTTCTTCTTTTTAACAGAGAAATGTTCACCTTAGTTCTCTGGCACTTACATGTTCAAGACCACTACTATTGAATTTTTGTGCAGGATTTTACTGCAAAATCTTGTGAATGTCTATCACAGAGAATCCTAAGGGATCTTGCTGGCATTTCCTTAACCTTTTCATTTCAATGGCTTCGCTTCTTTGGAGGCTTTCAAAAGATTAAAAACTAAATTAATAGTATCACCCGGAGCATAGTTTGCTTGTACTGTCTTTCGTGACTTTCAATATCAGTTTAGCTCAGAGTTGCACAAAGATTGTATTGTCAGTGTGAATTCATCGAACACACGCTTTTCCCATCAGTTTCTTTGCCACTCGCGTCTGTGTATAGAGCTATTTGACAATCTCTTATTAGTTCCAGAATGGAACTTATAAAGGCTAACAGGGGTTTGCATTACAACTGACAGCTGGTACTAGACTTTAATAGAGAGCAATTGTAGTGAGAGCTGTAAGTTTTGATAACGTTGGACGAAAATGCTCTTAAAGTAAGAACCATCTTGAAAGATGAGTACAAGATGACAAGATCTTCTATATGTCTGCTGCTTCTCAGCGTGAAGTGCAAGATGTTGTCAAAACATGATGTTGGCAGACATCTAAATAACCAGTAATTGATATCAGACTTTACTGAAACGCTTAGACTGCAGGAGAAGTATCAGAAGTGACTGTTTCTTTGGATTACAAACTGCATAGCAAAGGTTGCATTTGTAACGTCTCATTTTCTTTGCGTTTGAAATTGCAGTTTTATTCTTGATAGCACAACGGGAACATAATAACTTGGACTTCACACAGTCTTTTTAGGGAGAGAAGATGAGAAGTTCATTGCCTAGAATTTGTTTGTAGCTTCAGCTTTAAGTACCTGCCTGCATCGGATATACTGACAATTGGCGTAGCTGTTGTGCTAAGGCAGGAATAGACCTAAACAATGACATATCCTCCACAGGTCAAGGAGGCGAACTATTTCACTGTCATGAATCTGTAGGTTCAGTGGTTGTCTACTGTAAGGTTAAAATTTGATGTGATAATTTAGAACAGCTGCTCTTTGACAGGAAGATTCACTTTCAGCAAGGGAAGAAAAAGCCACATGGTAAAAGTTGACACTATGCCAAGCTTGAATAACTGCAGAAGTGATACAGGACAGTTCTCTTCAACGTCGTTGAAGTAATGCATTTTTGCTTGCCATTGGTATTTCTAGTCTGTGTGCTTTCTTGAATTGTACCTTATCCCATGATACTTCTTCTGTAGTTATTTTTGAATAGTATTTTTTTATTAATAACGGTGATTAAGTGATAGAAAAGGGTTATGGGCTTTAAAAATATACAGTTTGTTCATAACCCTGTCCAGGCCACTCTTTGTACTGTAAAAACATACTGAAGTTTCTTAGAGCAATTGCTTCAAAATTTTCAACCAAAATGACATGCGTTGTTAGAGGGGTCGTCAAATACCCGAGTTCATATGCTTTTAGCAGAACATTTAAGAATTCACTTAAGTCACACTGCCTTTGTACACATACCTAAATTCTAGTAAATCGAGCGTGTGAGTAGCGTGAAACCTAATGAAAGTAGTCTTTTACTGTGCTCAGCATAAGCTGTAGTGGGCAGTTTACGAGTAGGAGTAAGGTGGTTATCAGGAGTTCAAAATCCTAGGAAGAATTCATTTGTCCTCGGGTTTGGAGGACCTGTTTTTCACACAAAAATTAGGTCTAAGTAAAAAACAGGTAGACTCTCTTCTCTTTTGTTTCGCAGAGATTTTTAATGGAAGGTGAGTAACATAAGAAATAACTGGGAAGTACCAAGCTCTTAGCTCTGAGAAATGCCAATAAACGAGTGACCGAAAACCTTACACCAACAGTGTACTTACCTCTAAGAATGCGTCTTTTTTTTGTTCCTCCCCTCTACATAATGAGAACATGGCACAGAATTGTTTTAAGGAAGAAAAAGAATGTCTTTCATTCTCTTAGGAAAAAAGAGAAAAATCTCTAAGGTGATGATTATAAAGCGGTAAAATATGTTGAAATGGTCATCTGTTACCCACCTGAACTAAGAAAAACACATAAAGTTTGGCAAGCATATTAAACTCCAATATTAAGCATGTTCTTTGATGTTTTGCAACCTTATGCAGAGTTCACTCGTATAGGATTTGACCTAACCTGAGCAGTCGCTTGATCTCTGTAGACGTAATTCTAAGATTTAGGTATGCACGTATAGAATTGTTTTAATTAGAAATGTATTCTGTAGCATTTTTTTAGTGTCACATTAATAGTAGGAGGCTGTAGGATACAGTAAATAAGAATTGCTCCTTTGCTTTCATACTGAATGACATAATGTAGTCATTATTATTCTACAAATAAATACAAGCAAATTATTCAGTAGTATGTAGTTGCAGTTTAACAGGGGCATCTCCAGCTGCTGTAATGTGCTGCTTTAGATTACAAAACAACTTGAATTCTCTGAAGGTCTAACAGGATTTCTTCCTTATTTGGGTAATGCGATCCTAATACTGAGATGACAGGTATAGGCAGTTATTTTAACAAGCTGTTCTTCAAATCTGTTCTAGGGATTTCCAGGTTTTGCTCCCAAAAGCACAATATGGAAAACTAAAGCAAGGCTGAGGGATTGTGACTCAAAGTGAAGTCATGGTGTATTAACCGTGAACATGAGATCACTGTTCCAACTGTAAAACTGGTGTTCATCCTGGAAAAAAAAAAAGAGTTCAGTAGGAAGCAGGACATATTTGCAGAAGAAGGAAAAGTTCAGGAATCTCAGCTAACTGCTGAGAATGAACCTTCTGTTTCATGCATTAATAGACTATTGATTAAGCTGCCATTTTTATACAGTGTATAACCTCTCTGACTTCTTCGACTGTGAAGACGGGGTGTCCAGAGCTTTCACGTCAAGGCTGTACGAATATGTATTTGTTAACACAGGGGATGGAATTAGAAAGACGTATAATTGCTACTTGTATGACATTTAATAAGCAATGGTGGTCTTGTTTCTCTGTGAGGGGATGAACTGGCAGTGAATACTGTTAATACAGTAAAAGGGGAATCAGCTTCTATATCTTTTTTCTACCCACATTAACGACAGCAGATGGTGGAAGAAAGAAAGCTAAAGACTTTTTTTTGAAAAGGTGAGAACAGGAACGATAAAAAGAGGAGAGAGAAGAATGGAGGGAAAAGTTTACCATGGTAAGTAAAATATACCTAAGTAATTGCTTCACTGAAACCTAAATGCCGCAGTTGGTATTCTTTTTTTTTTTTAAAAAAAAAAAAAGTTAAAAAGTAAGAGGCCCTTGTTAGAATGGGAAGGATATTGATTTGAGTTCAGACACGAGTATGATTTAATGGTCTGTTTAAAGGAAGACGTGTATCTCTGCAAGTATGCTCTGTGCCTAAGTGCTAAAAAGATGCTCGGGTTTCGGGGGGGACAAATGTGGTGACTGTTTGAAGTCTGTATGGGTATATGGTAGGTCTTGCATGGAATTGGTCTGCAAATAATGGTTAAAAAATTGTAATAATGAGTGTGTTACACTGAAAGATTTAAAGCTGATCTGAACTACGGTAAACGGGGACACAGCTCCTGTGTTTCAATGAGCACTGTTTAAATGAAGTTGCACTCTAGAAAAAGATTTGTTGTTTTCTCAAGAGCCTTCCCTTCAGAGGAAGGTGGTGTGCAAATGGTGTAATTCTCTTCTGGCCAGTATTTTAAAAATGTTTCCTTGATGTTTCTTTACATTGCTGAATTTTGAAGAGCTCTGAGTATATATGTAGCAGTGTCTCAGAAACTATGGGAACAACTTCAAAGCCAAAGGGCTGCATCTTGTCCTGCACTGGGTGGACTGTTTTTTCCTGGTACAGCAATTCAGAGAGCCTTCTGTCCTGTGGGCCTGGCCCTGCCCTGCAGAGTACGTGATAGAGGGACATGAGATAAACCACTCGCCAGTGGTCACGTATATATATATAGTTTCCCTCTGTAAGTATGATTCAGAGGGGCAGTTTATCATCCGCGTCCTTTGGGAACAGCTGCTTCATGCCGTGTTCGTAGGCAAACAGCTGCTGCGGCCTGGGAGGAGGTGTGTGTGGAGCGGGGCTGTGGCAGGCGAAGACCTCACTCCTCCCGGTCTCTGCCCTCTCTAGCCACTTGCTTGCAGCAGTGATGAGGAGGGTATCAGGTGATGAATCCCCGAGACAGCTGCAGAAAAGAGGGTAGCGGAGGTTTTCGGGCTGAGTAGGAGTTAAGTCCTTGTTCGCCTCCGCGCTGCAGCCATGCCACTGAACCGTTCTAATTCACAGTGGATCTGAAATGTCGTCGTAATACGGATCACGTTACAATCGGATTTCTGGTTTTACTTCTGATTCACATCTGCAGTGTGATAATAACCTAACCTTTTAATTCTTAATCTCTTCCCTGAACAAGTAGGCCCTGATCTTCCCCCCGAAAGTTAAATATTAGTCTTTTAAATGAAAAACACACAAAACCCTCCAAATCCTGTGGTAAAAGCAGGTGTTCAGGCAGAAGTCTGTTTAGTATAGGGTTTGTTTAAACATGGATTTAGGGCTTCTTTGGAATTGAGTACATTGTTTTTCTGCGCAATAATTACTTTCCAGGGCCAGTATGTTTAAATTACTGCCTTAAAACCCAGGCATGCCACCTATCCCAAATTCTCTTACAGTTAGGGATTATTTAATAGCCTGTCAGTTATCCATCTGTTGGGAAGCTTCCTTGTCTACCTTGCAATCACAGCAGTCAAGCTGTTACCTCACCCTTGCATGTTAGCGTCAGATCCCCAGATGTGCATCCACAGGTTGCACATCCACCATGTTGAAACAATCATCCAATCTATAGGTGGTTTCTTCTTTTTGAATGACTGGAAATATCTAATATATTACTCGTGAATGAAGTACAATATATTGCATTTATTGTATTGCATTCATGAGTACATATGTGGTAGTGTAAGTAGCTTCTCTCTACTAAAGAATGAAGTTCCAGGCTATAATTCTTTCAAAAAGCAGAATAAAAAGCATACTGATCTGATGATTTTTTTCAGGAATTATTATCTTATTTGTAGTCTGTGTTATTTTCATACCGTGCTTTAAAATTTCCACTATTTTGGAAGCATTTTTTTCCACTGTGATGTGGTAATTTGGCTTTCGAGTTGTTGCATCTTTCATTTTTCTCTGAAGCATTGTATTCACCACAGGTAGCAATCAGATGTAGCTCGAGGATGCTGATGCTCCTCCAAGTTGACTTTCCTTAGGCACTTTTGATGCAGTGTTCTGCTCCTGCCTTCTACGTTAATCTTTTTGCTAGATTTGAGGTTTGAAGGCAAGAAGAGGATTTTTGCCTGGATTGATTTTGTCAAGTCGATCAGATTCCCAACCCCCCTGCCCAAACACACGTGAACACGAGTTTATGTATTCGTTGTACCGTGGGATAGGTGTGGTTTGTTTTTTTTTTTTTCTTTGGATCATTTGAGAGACTCTGTAAAAAATTCTTTGCTGTTGCTGTGAGCCTAGAACTTTGGAAATGCTCTTGACATCTTAGAGATTATGTGTCTTGAGATGGTTGTGGCTTTTGGTCTTTTGTTATGGATTGTAAGTCTGATTCAGGGCATTGCAACTTGTGCTTGATGATGTGTTTTGTTGACTTCCTGCGAACTGTTTCTATGAGTTTAAGATCTGACTGTATCCAAAGGTTGTTTTAAAAACAAACCAAAGAATAAATACAATGCTGCCTACTGTCTCTGCAGCCAGTTTAGAAACACTTTTGTTGGATAAGTCACATCCTGCAGTAATCTGAGGATGTTTCTAGTTGAAGAAAACATATTATTCTTTCCTTCCTATAGTAATTGTGAAGAAGTTTGGAGTCAGACAAACTTGGTAATTACGTACTGGAGGTTCTTAGATGTAAGCAGAATCATTCACGCCAGGTCCCATTAGGAGTTTCCTTGGTGTCAAGTTGAAAACATGAAAAGGTCTGATGATTGCGATTTTGTATGGAGATTGGAAACAAAAAAAAGTTTAGATGTATAAAACACTTTTTAGAGTCCCTTTGGAGAGTCATCAAGAGCATACTTGCAAGGCTTGCATAACTTCTAAAAAAGTGTTTCCTGAAAAATGAAGGCTTGTTCATTCTGGAGGAGTTCACCTGAAAAGCAGCTAGTAAAAACGACCAGTGACTCTGTGGCTGCCTTTCCTGGAGGAGTGGGGACATGTGTAGAGAAGGCAGGAGGAAGGGGTTATGGTGCATGCAGCATGCCTCACCTTCTGCATCAGCAGCTATTCATAACATCAAAGCATTCATTTTTTCTTTGTTGCTGTTGACATAACTTTTTACTTCACCTCCTCATGCTGTGATGGGCCTGCAGACCTTTGCACAGGCTGCGTTTTTATCCTTGTCTACTGTGTTCGTGTTTTGGTAAGAGTGGGTGGGTAGGCAAAGCCAGCTTTCCCATCTCAAATAGCTGGCAGGCTGTTTGGCTGAGGATTGATGCTTGTTGCTGGCTCTCAGTAGGAGTCGGTGGAACCCGTGACAGAGACAGATGATGGCACGCTGGAGCCTGTCAGCTGAAAACAGCAGTGGCCTGAACGAGGAGGAATGCTTTCCTCATCAGCAAAGCTAACTTTCACCTTCTCTAAAGGTGGGGCATGGGGGAACGGTTGCCTGGTGGAGTGTATTTTTTTTTTTTTTTTGTCTTTACATTTTACAAGCAGAGTCTCTGACCGCATATAGCGGTTGCTTGTGCCGTCTCTGAAATCAGTTGCAAAGTTCCCATTGATTTGATGGGAACAAGCCAGGCATTTCAAGCAGTAAGAAACTCTTGGACAGATGAAAACATGCATCTTTTTGATAAAATGCTATTCCTCTTAAATGGCAACATACCAGTCTACAGTTAGGGAAAGCGGTACAATAAATCACTGAGTAAGTTTCTTTTTGTACTTGTGAAATACCTTACAAATCAGATTATGAAATTTGCAAAATTAGGAATAGATCACTTGTTTAGCCAGTTTACCTAGTGAAGATCTTTAGCGCTGTCATTCAAACCCACTTTATATAATGTTGTAATTTAAAATACAAGACAGTTGGTGTGCTAGTAATATTCATCAAGTGGTATTCTTTTAGGTTTCAGTTGGCTAGCCTCTATAACTAACATCAACATGAACTTATAAACATTTGAATGAAGTATGTAATGTTTGCATGATACTAATTTAAGCGCGTTATCCAGTTAGAAAACAAAAGTAATTGGCTGTGTAGATGGAGTTCAACTTTCAAATGATCGATTTAATAAACAAATACACAGTTAAAAGAGATTCTTTAGCAAGTGTTTAATCTAAAAATAGCATCTTACAAAAAAAAGCAGCAGCTGAACTTCACCAGCACAAATATTTGCAATAATTGTGTATTTGTGCATGTGGTTTGGTCCAACTGAAACTTAGGTTAGAATGTACATAGCTGTGTACCCACTGGTGTTTTTACAACTCTCATTATTCAGGGTCCAGCTTTATGTATACTGGATAATTGTAGGAAAGTTAATGGAATGTTTATACATAAAGGCTTTTTTAAAAAAATAGGTATTTGTTATCAGTTACAAAAAATATCCCCAGTTGCCCACGCAAGTGTTGTTACAGAAGAGTTACGATAACCTAAAGGCTCTGCTTTTATTGCTTTTGGTTTTGTATTTTGCAGAGTTCTTGTGATCACGGTTTCATTATAGCTGTGTGCATGAAAAAAATCTTCAATTGGCAATATAGTGAAATGGTTTGCAACTGTCATGCTCCTTCACTATAATTTAGAAATGCATATAAATTGCTACAGTCGCAGGACTGAAATTCCGGCATGCCGCAAGGCTTTGGGTCTGGTCTTCTGGTTCAAATAAGTCCTTTCAATGCCTTAAAAGAAAAACTGTCCTTTTCCCCCTCTTTTCCCTGCCTTTGATATATATCTCTGTACAGACATGTATAAATACATAGATACATCCCACAAAGAGAAGAACTGAAAGCCTGGCCTTTACTCACTTTGCATGTCTTGAGAGAGTAATTTATAAAATACAGGACCGGGAGATTTATTTGAAAACATATGGAAACCATGGGGGTGAAGCCTGAAGAGGCTACTTGTCCCAGCATGGGATGCTCCATCTTAACCTGAACAGAAGCTGTTGGATCAGCCTAGATGACCCCATGCTGGTGCTGGCAGTCTGTGTGAGCTAAGCTTAGTGACCAGAGGACATATTTGGCTCGCAGGCCACTGCTGCCACATAATGTGCTGCCCTGTTGGTAATGCCAAGTAACAAAACTTGTAATCGCAGAGTTTCACTTAATGTGAGGTGTGTTAAAAAACAACTAATAAGTGTTACATATTTCATCTAAAACCACATAGTGCTGACGCAAGAAGAAATTGAATTTAGGTGAATTTAATTGAATTGGTGAAGAGAGACAAACTTTGGCATAAATAATGGTTAATGCTTTTTGATGCAGGAGATCTGTTTTAAAACTCTGTTTTAAAGACTTAGCTATGAAGATATATGCAGTGAAAAGAATGAAAACTTAGTGTGGAAATTAAGTATTAGTGTTATTTAAGCCCCGTAGCAGCTCTAGTGTCTGTAGGTAAAAAAATGTTTGTTTGCTGGCCTTAATCTGAACTGTGATTCAGTTACTTATTTTAGCGGCTGTTTTAGCCTGGTTTACCCTGAGGAAAGCTCATAACTCATTATAGAGCACTGCTTAAAAATAGCTGTACAAATAATGCAGTAAATTATTACAATCCTAATGGGTGGCTTTTTTTTAGTACTCTGTAGTTTGTATCTTCTCATCTTTGTTCACAAATGTTACCTATTTTTTAATGAGAGCTGAAATGTTCTCTTTGTAAGTTGCCGACTCTTACTCGCTCTCTTTCTTTTAATTCTGAAATGTGAGTGATTTCCCTTGGATGCCAGTTCCTGGTAGATTTGATGAGCTGAGGTGCTCACCCTGCAGTGCTGTGGTGCTTCTGACATGGCAGCAGGCGCAAGGCGGCCCCACGCTCCTCTGCAGAGGCGAGTTGATGGCACCTGCGGTGAGGCCAGCCTGGACGATCGCATCCCCAGGACTGCCGATTGCACAGGTGAAAGGGGCTATTTCCCTATCACAGTGTTGTCGTGCAAGCCAGTTTTATACGGGATTTTACCCCTCTTTTGAAGGGGGGAAAAATGAGGGCTCTTACTAATACTTTGTCTGTGTGTGTCTAGCCATTGCGGGTCTCCGTGCGGCTGAAGGCAATGGCTCCAGCCAGTCGAGGCTGCCGTGCTCCGGTGCTGCACCAGGTGCTGCTCCTGCTTCATGCCTGAATTCCCACCTCCACCTCAGGGTGGACCTTCCGGGCTCTACCGCAAGCTCCTCTGTGACTTGCTCTCGTAACCTACTTTTTATTTGCTTCCCGCCTTCTTTCTTGTGTTTATACCCATTTCCTTTTTTTCCTCCTTTTCTTTCTTCAGTGTCCAGTGGTAGTGTAGTTCACCCATATCTCATAGGTTTTCTTGACTGTTGATATGACCTTTCTTATCACCTGGATTCAAACGATGCTCAGGAGCTGCCTGGGTGCAGCTCGTCCTCTTCACGCAGGAAAATATTTGCCTTCTAGCATTTGTGATAAACATACACCCAGGGCTTTCCTAGAGGAAGCTGACTCTCCAGTAGTAGTGTTGACTGTTACTTTCTGACCTTCTCCACCATGTGCTATTCTTCTTTAAAGTGTGCTAAAAAGGTTACTGTAGTGCAACTTCTGTTAGTGTTTGGAGAGCAGGTCGTTCCTGCTACAGAAACAGCCAGTCTGCTGTTTTTCAGACCGGATTGCCTGCTTTGGGGTTCACAGGTGCAGACTAGAGAAGTGAATTCTCAGGTTTGGGAGCTCTTTTTTGATGTGCTGCCCTCCTGCACTGTCCTGCGTCAGGCTTACCTCAGTTGCAAGCGTGCTGGAGCACTGCTGGGGAGAGGGTTGAGGGCTGTGATGACACGGGTGTGACCCACAGGAAGGGGCAGGTAGCAATTGCTCCATACAGGTGCTGCTAAGGCAAAAACATCTGTAAGCTCGAAGGACTTGAGCTACGTGGCCACTCAGAGAGGAGTGGGCATACTACGCCCCAAAAGCGCTGTGAGAGGCTACAGCCCAGTAAAGGCTCAAGTTACCTATATACCTTTTGTTTTCTTTCTCTGTTTGGTAAAATCGACGTTCCGTATAAGGGCCGCAAAATTTGATGATTGTAGAAAATGTTTCTCCAGGAAGGTGGGCTAAACCAGAACTTGATGTTGTGGAAATATTTTAGCTCTGTTAAACGAGAGATTTCCTGCTTCCCCTGCATCTCATTGAATAGTGTCTCATTCATATTTCATCATGCTGATGATTATATTTGCGAAGAAGTCTCTTTGTTTAACGACCAATCGGGGAATTTAATTCGTTAATCTAAAAGTACTCTGCAGCATAATAAAATATCATCTACAGTTTACAAATAGAATATTAAAATAGGAAAAGATGCAGCTGCTTGGTCATGTAAATCTGTTGCCCAGTGAGAAACAGAACCCAGATTTCTTGAGTGTCATCTCTCTGCTTGCTTCATGAACCATGGCCACCTCATCACTGTTTGAGAATGATAAATGCCTCCCATTTATAAGCACATATGCATGTTCTGGTAATACAGTAAACAATGAAGCCTTTCAGTATTAAGTGAAAGTATTCGCAAGAGGCCAAACCTGCGGTCCTAATGCAGACAAAGCTCTTGCGGGCTCGAGTCAGAATTTTGCTTTGAATGATTACTAGACCAAGCTCATAATGTGTGTTTAAACTTCCTCAAGGGAGGAAAACATCTAGCTTGAAATGAATCAGAAGTGAGATTTTTTTTTTTCTTTTTCCTGTGGAATGAAAGAGAATAAATGCAGTATCACTACGGATGAGATCACGTGAGAAAGCGCCTTGCAACAGAAGGGAGCTGACTTTTGCTGTTCCTAAAATGGCTTTCCATGAGGTCAGTTAGTAAATGTAACTTTCGTGGTTCATCCGCCTAGTGACTTACAGAAAAGACGTTGCTTTTATTTACTCAGTAAATTATGCATGAATGTAGTAGGTGCTATTCCTAATTAATATTCCACAAAATAAGATAAAAGTTTAGCAAAGGCTCTCACATTTTGTGTTTTTGCAGACACGTTAATTGGACTTTGGTTTTGAAGGCTGAGTTTCAAACCGTAGGTATTATTTCTTAAAGGTCTTTTCCAACCTAAATGATTCTATGATTAATTCAGGTACTGTGTTCTCCAGGCCACTACACTTTAAAGATATAGACATGAAAAAATTCATCGTGGACAATTGTTTTAAAAAACAACAGCCACCACCTAAACCACCCAGGCTTTACCAGGAAAGCATTCTGCGTGTGGAGGTACCTTAGAGTACTTTGATAATACAAAATGTAATAATTATTTTCATCTCCCTTCTTCTCTCACTTACGTGGACATCTATATTCTGAGATTAAATAATCGCGGGCTCGTAGCTACTTGTAAGAAACCGTAGTTGTTTACATTTCTGTGTTTTGCTTTGACAGTATAGTCTGTGTTTCATTCCTGTCGTTTTTATCCTTAACCTTTCTATGTTTACCTTTATTTTATTCTATTCCAGTTCCTCTTGAGTGACTGATTTTTCTTTGTACAAAATATCTAAAGTTGAACATAAAAGTTAGGACTTGTAACACAAAGTACTTCCAAAGACAATATTGGAAAAGGTTAATTTTTGTTTCTATTTCTTTTTCCTCCATTACTTCTTGTCATAGTGAATTTGCCGAGGACTTGCCAAGTAGCTAAATGTGAGCATTCAGTTGTGGGCTGCGGTGCTTCTATGAGTCCCAGCTCACTGATCTTTTGTAATCTTGCTCGTCCTGGGAGTTTGTTGGCAGCGGTAAGCGTTCTCTGAGTGTCTAAATTTGATTGTACGTATGGGTTTCAGAGCAGAGCTTTTTAGCAGTTTCTACCTATCTTGAGTATTTACATGGATGTAGCATACATGTACATAATTGGCATGGCTATGAAATGCAGTTGCACACATTTGCACTGGGCTGTTTATAAAGGTGGCAGAGCACAATAATTTTATTGAAAAATTGTATGCAGCCGCAAGCAGCCTTTCGACTCTCTCCTGTCCGTTCAGAAGGGTGGTGCCTCATGTGTATACTGTCATAACAGCTCAACGTTTTTTTTTTCCAGCTGACAACGTAGGGCTAGTGTGTGTGTGAAATATGAAGCAGGCTAGAATATCAGAATCCGTGATTTAAACACGCTCAAAAAATGAGTATTTTTGAAATACGAGATGGTAAGCTTCCAATGACCCTATTTTTTAGGATGACATTCTTGAATTTGTATGCTTAAGCATAGATTGTTCATTTACTTTTTCACAGTCACCCAAATATGTATGCACATGCACACATCTTGTCGGTTTTGAGAAGGGATTTCAATCTTGATGTAACAATATTTTTGAGCAGAAAATTGTTTGGTGAAGGATTTTCCAATCAGCTATAATCCTGTATGTCTGAGTAGCTTTGAAGTCATTCTGGTTTTGGAAAAGAAACACATTTCCTGCTTCAAATATTGAATCCTCCTACTGAAGCCATCTCTGTCCAAAGATGAAGGGGAGCAAAATTCCATCAGCGATAACTTCCTTGTTCTTAAAAGTATAATAGTTTTAAATTGGTATAATTTGTACCATTAGTAAAAGTATCATTGATTTTTTTAAATTTAAAATTAAGTACTAATACCAACGAAGCTTGATATAAGAATTTTATCTCCTGGGAAAGAGAAAATTCCCACCTTTCAATTGAACCTTCTGTTTCTGTCCTAGGAGGACTGGGATTAAGGTTGTAAAACTGCCACATTTCTTTATGTCAGATCCTTTTTACGTGTATGTGCTAAAGTGCCGGACAGCCATGTAGTGACCTTGATTTTTAGTTTTCTCATTTTGATGTTTTCAAGCTCAGGCAATTTAGATTCTCTGTAATGAATACTCTTAGTATTGTGACATGATCTGGAAAATAATCACAATAAACCTTTTACGCTTCTCCAACTTCCTACACTACCAACTAGTGTGAACGATGCATAGTATGTTAGGGTGTGGGGTAGTGGTTTTATTCTCACATTTCTAGAGGACATCTGTAGTCATTTCCTTACTTTAACCTGTTTTATCATTGTCTTATTGCACTTTAAGTTATGGGACTGCTTGCCATGTGGGTGCTAAAAATTCAGCACTGTGGGTGCTGAGAACATACATGGATTCAAAAAGCGACTGTTAAAAAATGATGGAAGAAAAATCTGTCAAAGATTATTAAATACAAAAGCATCTTCTCTGGCCCAGGAAGTCCCTTTGACACAAATAGCTGGAGCCTAGGAAAATATTCTGAGGAAGCATCAAAACATTAGTCTTGTTGCTATACTCTTGCCAGGCATAGGAAGTTAGAGGGATGGTCTACAGTAAGGACAGAAGTCTTGGTGGAGGTCTGGTTCTACTTGGTACAGTACTTCATGTAGTAGTTCTTACATTTGTAAAGATAACGGCTATGAAATTTTATCCTTAAGAAGCAAAGTAAGCTTATTTGCAGCAAACTAGCATTCAAAGTAAATAGGTGTGAATGCAAAATGCATGCTGAGTAAAGAAAGAAAGGAGTGGTGTAGGAAGTCTCTGGGCTCAGTCCCATTTTGTCTGTTTATCTAAAATTAACATATTTTACATGTACACTGAACACATCATATTCAGTGCCATATTTCTTATACTATCACTTAGTGGTGCCCAATATATGAATATTAAAAGGATAATATTTGGTCTAACTCAGGTTTATGCTCTGAGCTTATGGTAGTAGTTACTCTTCCATTTACTCCAGTGCAGTCAGATGAGGTCTAACAAGGTTTGAAGTCATACTTCCAACACAATAGATCTGAATTTTAAAAGCTAGAAAGGAAGCAAGAACCTCGCTTGCATTTTTTTAATGAGAAGAGGTGGTGTATCTTGCATGAGATTTAATTCTGATGCAACTGAAACACGCTTCTGTTGTAGAGATGTATTTGATAAGTAACTACTTCACATTAACAAAGCACCAGAAGGCAGGAAGAAAGATATCAAGTGAAACTTTATCAAACCTGTCAATATATCAAAGTAAGGCTATTTATTTTTAACTCGAGCTATGGCAGAGAAGTCTGAGGACAGTGAGAAAAACGTCTACGAAGAGCTTTGGTATTTCATATACACGAGGACGTTAATATTTTATATTGTTTTCCATTGTTTTGTTGGGAAAAAGGAGTTTTACTACTTCATTTAGAAAAAAGGTGAAGAACTAAAAAAAAAGAAAAAGGTTTTCCATATAATTAAACCATTCAGCAGGCTGGAATACTGGACCCTGGCTTACCGAGCTCAGAACTGGTATAATAGCTTTTCCTTTCGTTCCCTTTCTGAAACAGCACAATTAATCAAGGCAATATCTTCTAACAATTTCTGTGAAAAGTAATTTGCTTTCTTCTTGTCTCTCAAGTGACAGATTGCTGAAGTTGAACCTGTGATCAGGCGCCTCTTCGACAGACAGTTTCATATTTCAGTGAATGTTTCCCTGGCCTGGTTGTCTTGATTTATAATAGCTGAGGTTAGTGTGAAATTAAAAATTAATTAATTTCAATGAATTTGTAATCAAGCAGACTGGCCTGAACTGTGGAGGTGCTAATAGGTCTCCTGTCTGTCCCCCTCCAGCCAGCTGATCCCTCAGAGTGCAGTTCCAGCTGCACATGCAAAACTGACATCCGAACATAAGCAAAGGGTCAGGGGTCTGTCTGCCAGCCCCATTGGGGCCAGGCTTCCTCCTGATGCTTCGGGTTAAGGAAGAAACTGTAACAGCTTGTTAAAATACCGTGTTAGTAGGATGGTCATGAGGGAAGCCTCGGTGAGTAGTCATTGGTGTTAATCTTTGGTACCTGCTGTTGCCCTTTGGGGTGCAGATGTCTCAATATACTTAAATACTCCAGGGACAATGTCATTGTTTTGAATACTTAGGAGTAATATACTAGGTTATATGCTGATCTAAAGGGCTGGTGTCAAGAGGGCAGGGCCAGACCCTTTTTGGTGGTGCCGAGTGACAGGACAAGGGGCAATGGGCACAAACTGGAGCACAGGCAGTTCCACCTGAACATGAGGAAGAAATTCTTCACTGTGAGGGTGACAGAGCCCTGGCACAGGCTGCCCAGAGAGGTTGTGGAGTCTCCTTCTCTGGAGATATTCAAAACCCACCTGGATGCATTCCTGTGCAACCTGCTCTGGGGGCACCTGCTTTAGCAGGGCGCGTGGACTGGATGATCTCCAGAGGGCCCTTCTGACCCCTACCATTCTGTGATTCTGATCTGGAGAGTGAAAAAATAATTAGTTTTTTGAAATGAATTATTTTTGTCCTTACTGTGGCACGTGGGTGGTGTATAGCACTTGAGAAGCGTCGTCAGGAAAGGTATGTTTATGTAGGTCAGGTAAGTCATTTGCACAAGCTACAGCAGAGATTTGGATGCTGTGGAGTGCTCACAACCTCTTTCATGGCAAACAAGTTACAAACAGTCCAGTCAACAGTAAAAGGACCTACAAATGCTCAGTGATGTGAAATACTCTGTAGAGGAATATGTCATAAATCTGGTACAACTGAATCAATCCTTTAAACAAAAAAAATCATCTCCTTCATGGCAATTCTTGTATGGTAGGGAGGTCATTTCCTGGAGACTGTTCCTGTCAAATGGAAACATGTGAGACATGATGCACTAGTTCTTCATCAGTTCCTCTCTGTTATTCCTGTGAGAGAAGAAGAAAATGATAGAAACAGATACCACAGCATATTGCTTATCTCATTTGCTTTCTGAAACACATTTGTAATATATTTCAATGCAAGATGAGCAATTAGATCCCAAAACAGTAAGATACAAAATGTTTCCAATCTCCACTGAAACAGTAGGTTGAAAAGGCAAAAACGTGTGATACTAGCCCAATAAACATCCCTTTCTTCCCCTCTGCTGTTCATCATACTGTCACTTTTGTGGTGGCTTGGATTCTTGTGATGTGCCACTTCAGAGTCTGGCTATCCTGCCTCTGTTCAAGAAAAAAAAGCTTCAAGAAGAAGTAGTTGTATTTTTTTGGCTGCAAAAACTTCAGTGAAGTAGCAGCCAAGTTAAGCCATGTGATTCCATGGAGTATTTTTAAAAATGTTGATTTTAAGAGAATAAAAACCTTTTTTGTAGATATTTTAATTTAAATAATTAGTGAAGTTTTCGAGTTTGTACCTGTCCGAGGATAAAACAGAAGGCATGAATTAACGTAAGACTAATTTGACCAACTGAAAAGGTACAACTGGATTTGAAACAAACCTATCATTGTAACATTTGACCAAATATTGACAAATTGTTTGACTAAATGCTCCTCTTACAAACAAAATCTTCTGGCATGAGTCTGTATCAGGCTACAGATATTAGGGAACTATGACTTATGTGTAAATGCTTCACTTAGAAATGTATCTCTTCATGGATGGGTTTCGCTTAACTTTTGCTTTTCCCAGAGGACCATGGTTTGACTCTCTGTTTTGAATAAAATTTAAATCAATCTGTTTGGACACTCAGTACGTACGTAATAGCACAGAGTCATGTAGTGGATTTCTGATCTAAATTGAAGTGGGAAGAGTAGGTCTAACTCACAAGGATGCTAGACTTTCATTATTTGTTCTGTGACTGGTAGGAATACAACCATGACTCTATCTGATTGGCTTTGAAGGTCACTTTAATTCTTTGACGGCTCAGGGCAAATGTATATATTAATAACTATCTGTCCCATCTTCACACTGTACTGCATTCATTTATGTATTTAAGAATCTGGACAGAGCAAGAAAAGCAGAGGATTAGTCTCATTTAGCATCCCTTTAGAAATACCTTCATTGCCAAAATATCATCCTGTATGTACACGTCTGTGCGAGTGTGCACGTGTAAATGTTTATATGTAACCACGTGTAACAATTTCTCCAGAACTATTGTGAGATTTCCTTTTTGTTGAAGGAGGATAGGTTGGTTAGAGCAAAGCTGGTAACAAAGATGTTTTGCTTCTCTAGAGTTGTTGCATGAAAAACAGAAAGACATTTTAAAACGTCAGTATGAAGTATTTTCTAACATGTTATACCATAAATGCTGATTCAGCTGTGATGAAGCATGGCAAATATAAATCTGTACATTTGGAATTTTACCTTGAGCTGAGTATATATAAGTATATTTGCTTGCTCAGCAGCAAATACTCCAATTTGAGGTATCAATATGCGAGATGGGAAGTACCTAAAAAGTAAAGATTAATGTATTCAATTTTCCCATGTGGGCATACTCATGACTGACTCAAAACTGTTTGGTGCTTAGTTTGTTCAAATGTTGTATTTGAATTTGTCCAAGCAGAATTGGTGTATCTTCAGCTGTCAGCTTAGCAAACTATAGAAATGTGACCCAGCTGGGCTAGGAGGGCCATTTGGGAAGGATATGTGATGTACGAGAATTAATTGATGCTGCTCCTAGAGGGACATTTGGTGGACAGAACCACCAGCCTTCTCAGCTTCTGCCTACCTATCAGTTATAAGAAAAGATACTTACTGAATCCAAATAAAAATGAAAAATAACACCAGCAGTGCACACACAGGGCATTCCTAAAGACTTCCTATGGATTTATCCCAGTAAGTATCTGTCACAGGTTTAATGGAGTGGCTTAGAAGAATGTGGAGATGAGTGTTTGTACTTGAAATGTCACCATATATTATCATTTAGATGTAATTGCACATATCTCTGATATACTTGGAGATTATCATTATTATGGTTGTGTTTAGTAGGGTAATATTTTTGCTATTAATGACAATGACAGTTATCATTTCATTAATACCTATTTTGAAAGTGTGCTTTTAATGGTTAGATACCTTATAAACACAGGGAGACCAACAGGTTGCTTCCCTGAACACCTTGTGTCCTAGAATTTTTTTACCAGCCCAGTATAACACAGAAATCCTGCAACAGCATAAATTAGTGTTTTTCAGCATTTTTTTTTGATTTTCAGATCCTGATTTTTTTTTCCCCCATTGGAAAAGCAGACATCTGTAGAGTGAATTTAAGTTTGGCTATGGGCTTCCTTTTCGTAATTAACTTTTGCAGAGTATCTTAGAAGTAGTCCAAGAACTATAGGTTGAAACCAAAATGCATAAAATACAGAAATGTTTTTATCTTAGATGCTTCCTTTCAAAAGTTTGGTAGCTGACACTGAGCTTACAATACCCTTCCATTTTGACTGTATGTTTATCATGTATTCCTCAGAACCGAAATGTTTTAAATAGTCCTAGCTAGTAATAAGAATTTAAATAACCAGAATTTTTGCAAGAATGAGGAAAGCTGCCTGATCTGATTGTATAGAATGAGTTTTCAAATATGTTTTCAATAGTTTGGGTATATTCTTCCCACAAAGCATGCTTCAGATGTCACATTGGAAAGAAGATTGAGCCATGCCATGAGATTGCTGTTCCTAAATTGTTTAATATCCTAGACATTAATCCACTAAAGTCCCCAGTAGTACAAGCTGGTCTTTGGCAATTACTGCCTTAGAAGTTCCCAGAGTGCACCTGAAGTCTAGTATTTGAAACCTAATGAGTTTTATCTCTTCTTATTTGGAGTTAAAATTTATTTTGATGCAAGAACAATGGTTTCTTTATACGCGGGCTCTTGGTGTCACAAATGAAATATTCAGTCCATATTAATTACAATACTGTGTTCGTTAACTGAAGAGCATAGACTTCCTTATCTCTTATCTCATTTCAGGAATGCTCTGAACATAAAATGAATGTATTTCAGATGATCCTGACCATAATATTTTGGATAAATCTCCTCTCAAATTCATCCCACTTAAGGAGACGTGGGAGTCTTTAGGGTGTTTTTTCATCCTCCTTCAATACTGTTCCCAGGTGTCATTCAGTGATTCCAGGATAATGAAAGATTTATGCATTGACAAGTGTGGAGGTGAAACCGTGGTTAAAGCAGTGCTGCAAGTGATACTCCTGATCCCAGCAGGAGTTGCTGGCATGCTTGCATTTTTGGAAGATTTTGCAAACTTACCCCTTGTGAATAACCATAAATTATTTTCTGGAGACTTTTCTTGTGGAAACTAGTGTCACCTCGTCTGGCTTAGAGATTCCTGAGGTGCATAATAGAAGTTAATCCAGTACATTTGTGCTCAGAGGATCTGAAAGTGTTTTAGTATATGAAAAAAGAGGATTTTCAGGCTTATGAAATAAGAACAATTACCATCACATAATAGTTTGAATACTTCTTATTCCTTTCACCCACCACTTTCTTTAAGAAAGAGAAGAATTAAAAACCCCTATCCAAACAGAGAGATGAAAAAGAAAAACCCAAAACTTTTAAGGACTCAGAGTAAGCCTTAGTTGCTATGATCGTGTTCTAACTACACTTGGTCTCTTTAGAGCTGTAACATGGATTGAATTCATCAAAAAGAGAAAGTATGTCAGGAATGACCCTATATATAATGGGGAGGGATCAGATCCTGGTTTCATGCTCCATTAAAAATAAAGACCAGTTTCAGGTCTCACATATAAAGAAAAGAGGGGAGGCTTTGTGGAGATTACAGAGTCAAGCAGTGGTGTTATAAATAAGCGCTTGCCTTGATTAGTAGAGCACAGGCTGTGCTTCCAAATATTTGTGGTTTTGAAGGAACTTCCAAAGCCCTTCCTGATAGCAGGGAGATTCTCAGAGGAAAAAGAAACCATAAAGTGCAAATCATGAAAGTTTGTTCTGTCTGGGAATGAGGTATGGGGTGTATCTTCTAGAAATATTCTTTCTAGATATCGTCTAGAAATTCATTTCACCTGCTCTTATTTATTAGCATTTAAAAACCAATGGCTGTCATCCTGCACTGCATCTCACTGGTTTCAAAGGCGAGACTGTTGTCAAAGAGAGCCTACGCATAGTGTGTGTATCTTGTTTGTTTTTAGTAGTTGGGGAAATTGAATTTCTGATAATCTGGACTGCACGGGGTCTTTCTTTCACAGATTACATTACCAAAAAAGGACGAAGTCTAGCTCACTGTATGCAATGATAGCATCCCAGACCGTGGACTTGAGGCTTAACGTTTTTCAAACTCTGAAGTGGAAAAGCTTCTCAGCTTTGAAGAGGGGCTGGGTACCGTTTTTTTAAGAATATCATTAGAAAATACTAGTGAAGATCACAGAGGCCCTCCAGTCCTCAGACAGGCTGATAGTGGCTGTGTTATCATTGCCACCCCACCAAACCCTCCAGATGTGCTTTCCTATTACGTACGTTTACAGTCAGAGGCACACTAATGTAGCAGTTTGCAGTTTTAGGACTAGGCAGCTTCAGGGCTGGATCTGAAAGTTCTTTAAGGGATTTGAGTGAAACAAGCCCATGAAGGAAGGCTCAGATGCATTCAGGATATCTTTGAGGTATCAGAATATTTT
>VZSC01018225.1:0-10361 GCA_013398225.1 Steatornis caripensis | reverse complement strand
CCCCCTTCCTTATTTTTTCCCCTCCCCTGAGGACCATGGCTACCCTTGTCTTCATGCTCCAACCAGCAACTATTCCGAGGCAGAGCATNTACACTTACTTTTCCCTTAGGAATGGAAATAAGCAAACAAAATGCCCACCCCACCCCCCCCTTACAAGCTCAGCACATCTTTTTCCAATTGCATCGAATGAGATTCCCCCTTCCTTATTTTTTCCCCTCCCCTGAGGACCGTGGCTACCCTTGTCTTTATGCTCCAACCAGCAACTATTCCGAGGCAGAGCACGGGGTAGTTACTACAGACCAGCGCTGTACGTGTACGTGGAGAGCTTGTTTCATAGATCCGGTGATGGGAAACTCATGTGTCCTCTGTTTTGTCCTCTGTCCCCTTCACTAATTATTTATCAGCGCTACCACAGCGGCGTCCAGAGGCCTCTGATCAGGTTTCCCCCGTGCTGAGCATGGTTCAGAGAATCCCTTCGGGATGTTGAATCAGGAGTCTGAGCAAGGAAAGGGTCGCTGCGGCTCCAGGTGAGGGTGAAGGGGATCAGGCAGATGAAGCGCATGGTACCGGCGCAAGGAGCTGCTAAACACGGCGTGGCCCTGGAGGCATTACCTTCTCTTTTGGCATTTTTGTGATAAAGATCCCCTGCCAAAAGGAGCACTAAAGAGAGAGAGCCTCAGAGTTGAATGTGATGCTGGCATCCTGATTACCCAGGCTTGCCCTTGCAGGGCTTTATTTGCAGACTGTCGCGCTTGTGGCCGCACCCCGGTTTTGTGCACGACTGCCGCGGCAGCGAGCAGCACCTCCGGGGGGGCCTTGTGTCTGCACACCTGTACTGCACCCAGGGGTTGGTGGGTCGGGGCGGCTGTCCTGCCGTTATCTACAGGCTTGGAAGGATTGGCGCGGGGCAAAAGGGAAGATGCTTTGCCTGAATTCGTGTCTCGGTATCTACAGCGCTTAATTTTATTTTTGCGTTGTCAACTAAGTGGGGTTTTTTTGTTGTGTTGCCATAACTCCCTCTGGTGGCTAATTTGACGGTTTAACCATCTGTTTTGATTGATTTTATATGTAGATGCAGCATAGTTGTGTCTCGGAGGCTGCCTTGGATGGAAGAGGCGAGGAGTTTGTGCGCTCCTGGGGCGATCGTATTTGCTGCCTGTTCTTGCCGTGAAGGTTTGCCTCTCTCCGTGGTTGAGTAAACCCCTTCCCTGATTAATTGTCCTCTGCCTCACGGCTACAGAATGCATCTGTAGCAATTGAAATCCCCATCAGAAGGGTTTGCTGAGTCTCCGCTGCACTGGCAGAGCTGCAGCCAGAGATGCCAGCTGAGGCCGTGCCTGGCAGGGAGCCGTTCCCTTCTCCGCAAGCACCACTGCAAAAGGAAGTCCCAGGTACGACGGGAGCACCGTGCCGCGGAGATTCCCGGGAGTTATCTGACACAGCTAGCGGTTATTAACGCCATGCTGAAGCTCAGACAGGCAGCTGCGCCGTGCAGAAATCTCTCTCCCAGCTGGAAAACTCAGAGGTGGCTCGGAGTTTGGGTCTCTGCACCGCTGGGTTGCGGCTGCGCATCCTGTGCCGCGAGCATCACCTGCCGTCGTGGGCGTCGCTGCTCCCTGCTCAGACGGGCACATCTGCCTGCTGGCTCCCTGCCCCGCTCCCTGTTCGTCTCTCTTCCGCAAGCTGCTCGTGTCCCCAGCCGTGGGGCGTTTTAACACACCGGCCCTTCCGTGCCTCTGATGTAAAAATACATACGAGTTGGCCTGCGCCATAGAGAAACCGCAGAAGAGTTGTTTGATAAATATCAGGTAAGTACTCCATTCCTGCAAAGGTGTCTGTCGTTGTTATATTTTTAGGTATACGCACACCTTTGCAGGAATATTGATGCAAAAATAATAACTAACAGGTTCCCCTTTCTCCAGCATGACAGAAGAAAAAGGCAGATACTACGGTTGTGTTCTCCGGGTATTATTCCTTGCTGCTTGGTATTGAGTTGAGTTTAATTAAATTCTGGACATCTAACTCTTAAAGCTGATGGATTATGTTTAGAACTACATGCTAGCTAGAAGTATTGTGGGGACAGTGGTGAAATGCTCGGGAGAGCAGTCTTCTCCCTCTCTGGCTCCTATGGGCTCACCTTGATTTGGTGCCGAGGTGCTACAGACCCTAATCTGTGGCTGGGAAGCTGACACGCGCAGCTGGCTTGGATCATATTTGAAGTACGACCCATATCCTGATGTATTTTGCCTATATAAAAATAGAAGCCGGGGTTTGCTCCTCTTTCCTTCTGCTTTTCTTTGTGCCGACGTAACTGCCGATCTTGGCGAACTTGCGTGTGCTCCGGGTCAATATAAGAAACTGGGAAAAACCGCGGCCTTTTTGGCACTGGCTGGGTTACCCCTGGTTTGTTTTGGTGCGAGAAAAGGACGGCGTTAGCTATTTTCTTGTGTAACCGGTAGATGTACCAGGCTGAATGCTGCGTTTCCTTACGGGCATTCAACACACCAGTGTAAGAAGTCTAACCCAGGATGTGTCTGGAGGGGGTGTGGGGGTCCCCTGCCGCTCTGAGACTGGGAAGCAGCGTGGTNGTAGATGTACCAGGCTGAATGCTGCGTTTCCTTACGGGCATTCAACACACCAGTGTAAGAAGTCTAACCCAGGATGTGTCTGGAGGGGGTGTGGGGGTCCCCTGCCGCTCTGAGACTGGGAAGCAGTGTGGTCGTGTCCAGGGATGCTAAGAGCATTCTCTCTGCGGACAGTTGGGACTTGTTACTTTTTTTCTGTTACTTTTTTTGCGGAGGCCTTTGTAAGGCAGCTGGGGGAGGTGGAGATGGGAGCTGGTGTGGGAAGCAGAGGTAGTACGAGAAAGGGAGCCAAGGAGCGGAGATGAGGAGCAAAATCTGAGCTGGGAAAAGGCAGGTAGTAACCGTCTTGTCTGGTCAGGACTGAGCTGAAATCCTGCTTGAGAGGTCGCTTTTCCCTAGCGGGTTGTGTAAGGGGTACGTTACAGGCAAGAGGTTAGGCAATGCCATTCCCTTTTTACGTTTGTAAGGACATTAAATCCGCTGACCAAAACTGGATCCGTAAAATTACAAGAAAAGCCTGAATGGATCAGTGCGACGCGTTCCTTTTTGCAGGTCTGAAGTGGCGTAAGGGTGCTGCGGGGGAGAGTGGTGGTGAATCCTGCTGGGAGGGTTAATCCTTCCCGGAGCTGCTGCGGGCAGACCCAAGTTGTCACTTCTGAGACCTGGGTAACCTGCATGAAGCTGGGCCGGAGGAGATAAAATGCCGCAGCAGCAGCAAAGCTGTGCTCTGGGCCAGCAGCGCTCCACGGGGCGTCGCAACCACAGGCGCGCTGCGTCGAACGCGGGGGCTCGGGCAGCGGAGCTGGGAGCTGGAGGTGCTGCAGACCCGGCTGGAGCGCTCGTGTCCCTTTTCTCCCGCGCTTGTCAATGGGGGTGCAAAGGGAGGCAAATGCATCGTTACCTGAGTGCACTTCTGCTGGTAGTAGGAAATCGGTGGGCTCTTCACCTAGCCCTTGCCAGATGTGCGTCCCACGTTCCCAGCTGTGCCTGCCTCTCCCCTGTGCTTTATCTGCCAGGGAATTTGTGACTCTGGGAAAACTAATGGTGGAGGAGCCGCAGCTTCTTTGGAGAGAGCAGGAGGGGTTTTTGGGTATATACGGTGCTTGGAAACTTGCCCAGCACATTGGACACATCTCAAAAGCTGGTAGTTGAGAACTGGACCTGGGGGAGCTGCCCGCGTTGCACTTGCTGTGATTTGTGGTAGGTCGAAAAAAAAAAAAAACCCAAAATGTGCAGAACCGGGGAACGCATTACAGTAATTAACTGCAGGGTGAAGAAAGCGAGAGGCATCCTGGACACGGAGGAAATGAAACGGAAAGTGGTATTGAGCTATGTGGGATGGAATTGCAAAGAGCTCTGTAAGGTGGAAATTAACTATTGAATTTTGTCTAAAGCTAAGCTTATGTGAGGCGTGTCTCAGTCTTCCAAACTTTGCCGCCTCAACTCTTTGCTTCTCTGCTCGTTGAAGAGGCACAGGTAGTGATCTACCTCGTGACAGCTCAAGCCAGCTTGGTAGGGCTGGCTTGCTGAGACTGCTGACATTTTAATTCAGGGATGTTTTAGCTTCAGATTAAAATTTTAGTTGACTGAGAGCAAATTAAATCTGTCGCCCAAAATGCAAACCTCTGCAAACCCTCCACGCGCCCCTTGGTAGCGTGCCGTCTTGAACAGGGACGTGGCGCATGCCGGCGGAAGCAGAGTAAAGACAACATCGAGCTGACCGAGACCTCCTAGCTCCTCCAGGGATGTGGAATTGTCTGTGCCCTTCTCTGGCAGCCAAGAAAAGTGTTGCTTTGGCCAACGCTGCCCATGCTTTCGCTTCTCTGACGCTGCTGGACTCGGGCATGTTCAGGATGGGACCTCTCGGTGGCGAGCCCAGGGCATTTGTTGGTAGCAGTTGACTCTCTGCACCGGTGACTATCCATCTGAAGGAGAGATTCTGAAGTAAAGGATGTGGACTGTTACGGTAGGGGTATTATTCCTTTCTGTGTATGTTTGTGGGTATCCCCTGGGAGCCCAGATCGTAGACCAGGAAGGGTAGGCCCTTGTCAGACACACAACGGTGTTTAATTCCTTCATTTTTCTGCCAGAACCTTGACAGCTGTTGCACTTTTTTTCCCCTTTTAGTTTTCCCACATGCAGAAAGCAGCTCTAGTATTTTTTTTTTTTCTGTATGTTGACCTTTGTTTGAAATGGAAGCAAAAGAAAATTGTAGCAAGCCCCAGTGAGAAAGCCAGGAGTCGATCTCCTTTAATGTACCGCGTGGCTTGTATCTCACGGAAAGGCCATTTGTCTGCTTAAAATGTTTTCATCAAAATTTTTTTTCTAGGACAAATCGTTTTTCAAAGGAAGCAAACATTACTGAGAATTCTTGTTATTTCAGTTGTTCATATTTTACCGAAAGACACACTTGTTACTTGTTCCTTTTTTCAGCGAATCTGCGAAAAATGTCAAACATTTGAGACTTTGATTTTGTTGTAGAATACGTTCTTCCGAGTTTTCTAATTGTTCCAGTGCACGGAGAAATTCTCTCTGTATATGACCTAGTAGAAGTAATAAAAACGATGGGTTTTCATAGAAAATTCTGCTGAAAAGCAAAGCAAGAGGAAGTGATACTCTGCCTCAGTGCAGTATACAACGGCACAGGTCCCACCTGTGAGGTTACTCTGTCCTCAGAAGAAAAAGATAGGATAGAAGAAAACTCAAGTTGCCCTGAAGGTCTGCAAGGAGGTATTTGAGTGGAAATAATAATGATGCAATTACTTTTCCCATAAAAATAGCGTTTAGTTGAAAATCTAATCCTTCCAAAAAGAAAACAGCAATGATGGAAAAAACCCATATAAAAATCTTTATTAGAAAATTACCTCGGGGATAATGCCATTTGTGGTAGGAGATTCCTTTAGTGCTGCTGTTCTTATGGAAGCTTATTGTGTTTTATTTTTAATGANTGACCTAGCAGAAGTAATAAAAAAAGATGGGTTTTCATAGAAAATTCTGCTGAAAAGCAAAGCAAGAGGAAGAGATACTCTGCCTCAGTGCAGTATACAACGGCACCTGTGAGGTTACTCTGTCCTCAGAAGAAAAAGATAGGATAGAAGAAAACTCAAGTTGCCCTGAAGGTCTGCAAGGAGGTATTTGAGTGGAAATAATAATGATGCAATTACTTTTCCCATAAAAATAGCATTTAGTTGAAAATCTAATCCTTCCAAAAAGAAAACAGCAATGATGGAAAAAACCCATATAAAAATCTTTATTAGAAAATTACCTCGGGGATAATGCCATTTGTGGTAGGAGATTCCTTTAGTGCTGCTGTTCTTATGGAAGCTTATTGTGTTTTATTTTTAATGACGAGAATATTCAAAATACATCAGCAACAAAGACCATATTCTCCTAAAATTGTGTCTTCCGTTGGATGGATGGAAGCTTGCTGCCGGGGTTGAGGATGGCTGGGGTAGCTGTACAATGCAGCGTGCTGCTGAGTCGGCAATTGCCTGTTGCCAGTGTTTTGGTTTTTGGTTTTGTGTGTCTCTAATATTTATGGAAATGTATTTTTATATATATCTATAGTCAAAGAGAGCATTGAGGTGGCCTGCCAGTGTGTTTCAATATGGGGTTTTGCTGATTTTTTTTTTTTTTTGCCTCTTTTCCCCTTTACTGGAGCAACCCTGCTGCAGCCTTCCTTCTCTGTGGGTGGAGGAGTGGAACGGGGTTACCTTACACCTGTTTGGGGGATGTCAACGCTGTGGGTCCCTCAGACTTACTTCCACACAGAATTCAATGGGGGGCTGAAACGTGACCTTCTGTAACGCACTTGCTCGGTGTCTCTGGCCCGTTGCGTTGGTTACCCCTGTACAACCTCTCATGGCCTTGGAGAACATGGAGAAGTTAAGGGGCTGGGCTAGGATGTCGGTACCTAGAGAATGGGTTATCGTCTGNGGTGTCTCTGGCCCATTGCGTTGGTTACCCCTGTACAACCTCTCATGGCCTTGGAGAACATGGAGAAGTTAAGGGGCTGGTCTAGGATGTCGGTACCTAGAGAATGGGTTATCATCTATAAGGTTCCCAAGTGGTCAGATGATGGAGGCAGGTCACTTATTTAACCTTGCTCTGAGTACGGCAAAGATTCAGCAGACGCCTGATAAACTGTTGGAACCAGTGCAGTGGCCAGGTCGTGAACTGAAGTCCAACCACATCATTTATGAATAAGTGTGCTCCGAATACAGCCTGCCCCTAAAATATAGGTGACGAGCATGAAGAGGAGCTCCTGTGGAAGGGCAGTGGCAGTTTCCAGCTCAGGTCACCGCTTTCTGGTCAAAGGGCTCTCCTCTCAGACCGCTTGAGCATAGAGTGCAAGGGAAGCAAAGCCTTGCAAGCATCACTTTGGGCTCAGCATAACTAATAATGAAGTACGTCCCTCTTTAACACATTTGGAGGGAGTGGAGGAGAGGCTTGTGGCAGAATTTGATGATACCTTAATGAACGCGTGACCTTTCCTAACGCGCAGCACGTGCTTGCTAAGCCAGCGAGCCCTGTCTCGATCTGTGCTGGGCCACTGCTGCCCCGCCGTGCAGCAGGATGCGAGACTTGCAGAGGTGAGATACCGAAGACAGGCGAGACAGCCCGGTGTCTGGCATCGCCTACGGCGCTGTCCCCAAACTGCCGGATTTTGGGAGAGCCGGCAGGACTGCCCGGCGCTGCTTCGTTTCAGACCGTTTCGTTTTGAGTGCTTAAAGTGAATGATGGATGAGCTTCCCGTGTGGATTTTGAAGGGTCTGAAAAATATGACAGGATTGCTTCCATTTCTCACTTTATATTTGTGACGTAAGAAGGGAAGATGAAGGATGTGAGGCACCTTCCTTTACATTTGCAAGACTTCTGCCTGATGTGGTTAATAATTAGTATTTCTGATAGAAGCGGAATAAAGATTGGGAAGCATGGACCCTGGGGAGGCGCGCTGGGTAGAGCGCGTGCGGGAGGGGGATGTGCAACTGGTGCAGTTGTTATCCCGCGATGCGAAGGTGGGAAGATTGACATGGAAGAGCGGAGACCCTCGTGCAGCTGAGACAAGTTAGGAGCTTCCCTAAAGGCAAGAACATGCGTGCTGATGCTCTTCTTTTTCCTCTTTGTTAAATCAAGAGAGACCCACTGATTATTTTAACCCTTTCCTTTCATTTTACTGTGTGTTTTGGTTGACCTGGGAAGTATCAAGTGGCACGTCTGCCCTTCTTTGACCTTAACTGAGCACTTAGTAGCTGTTTCAGTTCAATCCGATGTCACCCCTCGCAACACTTGATTGAAGGCCTGAGGAAGTACAGAGTCTTTTAAGCAAAATTTTTTTTTTCATCCGACTGCATGCAGTGCTGCCGAGATAGAGGCTAACAAAGTAAAGTAAAAACAGAGAAAAGCAAAAACTCGGTTCTGCTTTCAGCTGTGTAGAGATCCTTTCATTCTCTTGGAAGCTTCTTTCCACAGTATATCAGAGACTGCAGTCAGAACGTGTGTGTTTTCTGCTTCTCTTCTATTAACTGGGATGCATTTCCTTGCAGTACGGTATCGTGAGACTGGCAAGTCCTAACAATTCCCAGGAAGTCCATAGATTCGGAAATAGTGAAGCGTTACATGAGCTGTGATACAGAAACGTGGCACGTGGCCATGCTTCTTAGTTTGCCTCTCGATTATTTGCACTGAATGCTCAAGTCAGTGTCTTTTGTGCGTGTAGTTGAATATTTGATTGAAATTTGGGGGGGCGGGGGAAGATCAGCAGCAGCTCAAAAAGAGGAAAGGAGGCTCAAAGCCAGCCTGAGTCTCCTTTTTATGTCTTTAATTGCCTTCTGCGGTCCACGGGGAGGCTTGACTTCAGTTTGCACGAAGTTGCCTTTTCTGTTCTCATCTCTCCGTTTCTGGGTGGTTTATGTCAGTTATTTTCTGACTGCTGGGTTTTTTTTCTAAGATAACGTGTGCTGGCGCTTTCATGGTATCGTTCGTGGCTGCCTTTGTCAGTGTGGCTCCTCACATCAAGACACCGAGACTCAATAATGAACTTCATCAATCACCTTGGCACGGTGTTGGTACCGTACAGTGTGCCGCAGGGGTGCGTGTGCCTCTAGCGAAGGAGGGTACCGTGTGTTTGGGACGTAGGAGGGGGCAAACACTGCCAGAAGCACAGGACGGCGAGGCTGGAGGAGATGGCCAGGTACCACGTGGCTGTTGGTGTAGCAGTGGGAGGGCAAACGTGCCCACCTCTTCCGCACTCCGTAGTCATGGGGATAAGCTTTACCTGGCCCCAAGTGGAAGAGGGTTGAAATTTATCTGCTTGCATTTACCCTTGGCTACGTCCCTGCTGCTGGTCCAGCTGCTGACCAACCTACGTGAGCGACCGCCTCTGCACCCCGAGCATTTCAAAGCCCAAGATTCTGATTTCCAGTCTAACCACGTCAAAAGCCATCGCCTGCTTTTTCTAATTCTTTATGCGTTTTTATCTTATCTCTTTTCAATATCCGTGCCTGAAGTCTGCTCTGTTCTCTGTGCGGTTGTGCATGGGGACAGGGTGGGTCCCAGTGGCAGCAGAGAGAAGCGAGGTGGGAAGAAATGCTTTTTTGTTAGGGCTGCAGTTTAATGTAATGGAAGTAACAGAGCTGGGGAGGTGCTGCCACGTGTCTTGGGGACTGCATGAAGAGAAGATGAGAAGGGGAGTTGTGATGCCCTGGAAAAGATTTTTAAATCCTTGTTTAAACTTTACAGAGTTGATTGAATTAACATCAGTGGCACCTGGATTCTTACCCTCTTTGGCGCGTGTTCCCTCAGTGAAAGATGCAAAGTCTCTGGCATGAGAACATCATTAGCAGAACACCTCCACAATTTCAGGTATAATTGCATGTCAGATTGGACCCTTTCCTGAAGAACTGTGAACGTGATCAGACTCCCGGTGGGGATCCTGCTGTGACGTGTGTGAGAAGGCTGTGGAAGTAATTGCTTTGCTCTTCCCAGCCTGCAAAAAGACCAGATTGTTAGGTGAATGTGCACCTTGGGTCAGTGGTTGATACTGCGGAAGAGAGAGCTGCTTTGAGTCGATCAGTTGTGATGATGATTTTTTTTTTTGAAGCGATTAGATAAATGTTTTTTTAAGATTCTCCACTATTGAGAGGTTTGCATATTTTTTCATTATACCTGCCTTTCCATACACCCTCTTCTCGCTCTCACCAGCCATTTCTTTTTTAAACGACGGTAATTTCCAGTTACGGAGCAGCAAGACTAGTGTTCCTGTAGTGGTGGAGAGGTGCTGATGATGCTGGTGGTGGAGGCGTGTGGCCGGTTGTGCCGGAAGAAAGCAGAATTTGGCTCCATTATTAACTCCTTCNTTTCATTATACCTGCCTTTCCATACACCCTCTTCTCGCTCTCACCAGCCATTTCTTTTTTAAACGACGGTAATTTCCAGTTACGGAGCAGCAAGACTAGTGTTCCTGTAGTGGTGGAGAGGTGCTGATGATGCTGGTGGTGGAGGCGTGTGGCCGGTTGTGCCGGAAGAAAGCAGAATTTGGCTCCATTATTAGCTCCTTCATAGGAGAGGGTGAGACTATGGGTTAATTCATCTCTTAAGATCTCCTTGAGTGTCCCAGACTACCCTAACCCATGGAATTCCAAACAATATTTTAGCAAAGGGTTTTAAACCTCTGCGCTGTCCTTCCTTCCCATCCTTCGCAAGGATCTGCAGTCTGTCAACAGTATCGTGCCCAGCTGTAACCACTTTGTGTTTCAGCTGCGTCACGGGGGATGA
>VZSC01018224.1:738107-815790 GCA_013398225.1 Steatornis caripensis | reverse complement strand
TTTTTCAGCAATTGCAAGGGTTTTCTGTAAAAATGTCTTGAGACATGGGTATTAATGCAACTATATGTCTCATACAGGCTAGGGAGCACTGGAAAAGCTACAGAAACTTTTTGGCAGCAGTTCATCTTTCTTAGCCTACTGTACTTGTCCAATCTGTGTCCCTTTTAAATTCTAATGACTTCCTCAGGCACCACAAACACTCTGGCCTTGTCACTTCTCCTTTTGAAGTTTGCTTCTCATAATGCAGCCTTCTCTGAAGTGCTCCTGTTGTCAGTCAGCTAAATAGTCCAAAACACTCCCCTGCTTCAAAATCACTTAATTCCTTTTTGGTTACAAGGAACTGCTCTCCTGTTGCTGGCTGCTGACTCATGTGAGCAAGGTAGCGTGCCTGGTGATAGCCAGGAGAGCAAGTTCCTGCAGCCACCTAAAATAAGGCAGAAAATTTGAAAAGTGAGATGGCAGACGTGGGAAGCAGAGGTCTGGATACAGTGAGGGGTGATAAGGGAAAAATATGTTTTGGTGAAGCCAAGAGTCAGTCGGTGCTGGATATGTATCTTTGCTGAAGCTCAGGGTGTCAGCCCCACTGCTGAAGTTTTGTGCTTTGACCTAAAAGGCTGCCTGTGATGAAGGGCGAATGTTGAAGACAGGACATTTCTGAAAAATCTTTGGTATTTAACTGCACCCTAGCCTTTCACAGGTTTGCAGCACCAATTTATCAAGTGTTGCAAAAGGAGAGCCTGCAGCTTGGCCCAGAGGCACCCAAGGTAGCAGAGAGGCAGAGCTAGTGAGCACCATGCTGCCTCNTATTTAACTGCACCCTAGCCTTTCACAGGTTTGCAGCACCAATTTATCAAGTGTTGCAAAAGGAGAGCCTGCAGCTTGGCCCAGAGGCACCCAAGGTAGCAGAGAGGCAGAGCTAGTGAGCACCATGCTGCCTCAAGATGTTCTTTCCAGGACCTGGTGCCGTGCCGTGCCGTGTGAGCACGCTGGCCTGCTCAGGGTGAGGTGGAGATGCTGCAGCGTTGAGGGATATAAGCTGTCACACATAACTCTGTGGACTGCCCTTTCCTCCCACTCCCTCCTTTATTCCCCCCTACATCTGCCCACACTTAGCTAGGGCTAGACTTGCTGGTCCTCACCAAGGTGTCTTGCTCTGCATCAGGGATTTCACCTGTGTTCTGCTGCTTTATACCAACATGCAATACTCATCCTCAAATGCCCTTCTGAGATGACACCCTGAGACAGGCATACAGAAGACATGGGTAAAACATGCTTGAGCATTGCCTCCAAAGCACTCGGGATGAGGATGGATAACCATAGGCGGGGAAAGTGCAACGTATTATTTTGTTGCTGAGAGGTTCCTATAGATCCAGTTTCTCTTCTGTATCTCTGAAACCATTTCCTGCACTTTCCTTGCTCCCCAGGAGGAGAAATTTGTAGAAGCATGAGTTGGCATGTCCCACCTGGAAATTTCAGATGGATGTTATTTAAATGGAGAGGAATCTTAGATTGTACTTTTCTTGAAAGCTGTGGAGGAACTGAGGGCCTTGATAGTTTGAGCAGCCCTCGAAAGCTTGGCAGCCTTTGTCTGTGGTTTTTGGTCTGCATTTCGTGCAGCGTGTGACCTGTTCAGCAGCTGTAACAGATGTCTCTGCTGAAGGCTGAGATGGAGCTAATTGCTGGCCTTTCTGTCTGGCTACCAGGCCAAATGTTTCCCCTTGGGTATGTTTTTCATGTGGGTGAGTGTCAGGAGGCAGCAACTGTAGGTAGGCGGCAGTCCCATCAGTGTCAGTGCGAGAGAAATTACTGCCCTGGGGTGACTGCCAGACAGAAATCTTGTTTTGGGGGCAAACAAAAGATTATATTTGGTTTACTTTTTAACCAGAGTCAAGTGATGAAGGACTAGGCACAATGATAAGTAGAAGCTTTTCAGTGGACCAGAAAGACATGCATGGTGGTTACATCGCAGTTGCTGTTTGAGGTGAGACTCTCTGGATGGGAGACCCCATGCTCCTTCCCCTCTGTAGTAACATAAGTGGATGGAGCAGCCTCCAGAGAAGACAAATTCAAATCCCTTCCGTCAGAGGAGGGATTTCAGTTCACCTCCTCATGTCAGAGGTAAGGGCGAGAGGGCAACTGACAGGACTTTGGGGGATCCGGTGTCCTCCCCCCTCCTCTTATTTCTTTCCTTTTTTTTTTTCCCTAAACAAATAGGTGAAACCAGAATTACTTTATCTTAAAAAAAAAAAAAATCCCTTTTTTATTGTTTTCAGTGAATTCTGTAACAAAATATGCCTAGCCCTAAAAATTAGGAGTGTTTTCCTGGTCATTTGCCTTTCCTTTCCTTCACCTGTCTGTCTGCTTCTTAGAAAGCTGGGGCAAGCAGGTAACAATAAAACAAATGAAATAGCAACAAACCACAACAGAAACAGTCCTTGTGTTTTTCCTAACCCGAGAAGATTGAAAGGCTCTGTGTGTTTGTGCTCCCTGGCTGCCTCAGCTTCGCCTTTGGGGTTGGAGCGTAAGCGCAGAATTGGTGGAAGAGACGTCAAAACATTGAGTGGACGTTTGCAGTGGCAGCCTACACTCCCTCGCTAAGCAGTATCCAAAATGTCCTACTTCCTGGAAAGGTAGGCAAAACATCTCTGCTGCCTCTTTTCTCCAGGCCGTCAGCAAGTTGATTGGCCACTGGGTTTTGGTACTTTCTCTGCAAAACTGGAAAGCTGTTGGGTTGGCTGCAGCTGGCTGTTCCTTAGCAGCTAGCCAGCAACTGTGAGGATGTGTGTTTCTTTATGCCTGTAATAGAAAAGTATCTTGAGGGAGTTCCTCCTTGCAAGATGCTAATCATGTCCTTGATTGATTTGCTTCCAGCACTGGAGGCAGAACTGTGGACTAGCCAGGCTGCACTTAGCAGTAAGTAAATTGAGAGTTCCTTCAAGTTATGACTTGCATTAAAAGGTACTAATTTATTAGTGCCAATGTTTAACTATGTTATGTTTTGGATAGAAAACATGGCAACACAGTTTAGAGTGAGGGCGACGTGGCCTTCTCTGGCCACAAGGAGCTGGGCATGAGCTGCTGATCCCAAACCACTGTACCTGAATCAGCTGGGCAGGAAGGGATCCTCAGCTACTGAGGACGACACAAGTGTTCATTAGCATGGAATGCTGAGAAAAGAGAAATGCTGCCTGGGTAAATTATAGCCAAGCTACAAGAACGCCTCCAAAGTCTGTTAAGGAGATGAAAGAGTAAAATGTGAGTTTAGAAAAGCTCCAAGGAAGCTGAATTTCCTTGAAGGACTTGAACTTGTTCATCAGCAGTTTCTTGTCACAGATTTTCTGCTGAAATGGTAAATGAAAATAATGGTCTAACTCTTAAATCTGTGATAGGATTAGTGATACCTTCAGCATATTTATGTAATGGGCTTCAGAGATTTAATTCAGAGTATTGTTCCCAGTCTGGATAACTGGCTGTCATTCATGTAAACAAAGTGCAAGACACACAAAGTAAGAAAATCTTTTTTATCCGGTAAATGGTTGTTTTGCTGGTTTGAGAGCTGTCTTTCATTTCCCCTGCCTCACAGTCAGGATAGAAAGGGACAAGTTTTCCAATTCACATGATAAAGAAGAAATGCCAGTCTTCGTACTGGTTCTCTGCTGCCTCAGCCCCCCTGGGCTCCTGCGGGGCCCTTCTGGGGAAGGAGGAGGCAGAGGTGGGATACGGTTAAATCAGCCTGAGCCTCTGCTTTCCCACCTGCACGTCTCCATGAGTTTGATTTGCTGCTGCTCGGTAATGAGACTCAAGCCCAGGGTGCAGGTGGTAGCTTCTCCTGTGATGCCAATGGCGAAACAAGGTTTATTTCTCAGTCTTGGCAGCTCTTCTGGTGCGTGCTTCTCCCATACCTTGTAAGAGATTCCCCCATGCAGCAAAGCAGCTGTGGGCAGTGGGACAGGTCCATCACCATGAGCCAGACCAAGAGCTGTCCTTTAGGTAGGTCACTGCAGAAGTTGCTGGTCTTAGTAGGTAAATGATCCCTGCGCCATGAGTCTGATGATCACACTGGGTGGGGCCTGGACCCGTAGGGAGACAAACAGGAGCTCATGTTGTATCTCCTTGTGCAGCTCCATCAGTCTCCATGGTGCTGGCATCCTGACCCTTGACCTCCACTGGTTCCGTGCTGGTTTGCATATTACTGCGTACTTATCCCAGTACACTCCTGACTTATGAGAAGTATTGTATCAACATTTGGCTCCAAGTATTGTCACCTGTGTTTTAGCAGGGCGTGTTTCTTTCACATGGTGAATGGGGCCTGCTTCAGAAGAGCAGTGTGCATGCAGCCATTGCATGAATTAGGTGGCTTGGGAGAGGCTCTTCCCCGTAAGTGACACGTGTTTTCCCCAAGGCAGCTGATACTTGGTTTTCTGAGTATTAGAGAGGTTCTACTAAGAAAACATATTTGAGGGTTTCTTGAGCAACACGTGATTTAACCCAGATGCTAAATGGTATTAAAAACTCGAACCACGTTTGAAAACCTGTTGAGTGATGAAAGTGATGTTTGGGGTGTGAAGCAGGGCAGAGCCGCTGTTTCTCTGGAGCATCGCTGCAGATTTAGGATAACATTGGTGTTTCCCCATAGGGCGCATGTGTCTTGAAATGGCTTGTGTGGTGCCCAACTGCTTTGGTAATCCATAGCAAACGGGAGCTGCCTGCTCCTGGGAGGCTGCTCTTGCACCCTGACTTCAGTGAAATGTCATCTGCGAGGTTTGGGAGGGGAATAAAGGTGGCATCTCTTGAATGTAAAAGTAAGGACATCCAGCCCTTTCCGCAGGTCACCTTCTGGCATCCATGCCTTCCCCATGCGTGTGGGAGGGTAGGTGGGAGCTGTGGACTCCTGTGGTGGCAGGTGTTGGAGCCCTGCTGGCAGAAACTCACTGAGCGCTGGTGGCTCACGGCAGGAGAGGGTTTGTCATTTGACCTCTGAAGTACTTCGTAGTCCTTCCTAAACCTTCCCTTTCCACACCTCTTAACCCTAAACTGAAGCTTAGTAAGTGTTGGTTTGCTTTGAATCTTGTTGCTAGGAAGGGAGATGAGCTTTGGTCCTTGGTGATGTCTGTAGACTGGGGGATTTTTTGCGGGGGTTTTGTTTCTCTCTTTTGAGAAAATTTGTCTGCTGAGGATTATACACTGGTGTGGCAGAGAAAATCTCTGGTTTGCACATTGTTGCATCAACACTGCTCAGCATCTCAGCTGCATAATGCTCCCTCCTGGCGTTTACGCTCCCAGGTTACCCTGAAGAGGATGGATAAGGACGGCATGCAATGTTCGGACAAGGATTGAGCAAGAGTATTAAGAAAGAAATCTAGCAATCAATAATGATGTTGCTGTCAGCTCTGCCAGCCTACTGTGATATCCTTCAGGATACTGTTAAAGCCTGTTTTTCCCCTGCGCTAGTACAATAGCCTTGTGTAGTCATTCTGCCTTTCAGCTGTAGGAACAGAGGCCTGGCCCTGGCCCTGGCCGTTGTGGGCGGCATGGCTTGAGGAGCCCCTGCTGCAGAGGAAATGGCAGGGAAAAGACTGGGGACTCCAGGGCTGTGTGTCTGTCTTTCTGACCTCGGAGCTCTTGCTTTTGCTTTCTCAAACATAATTGCTTTCCCCTTGTGTTATGTTTCTATTGTTCGTTGGAGAAATGATGCCATTAAATCAACAGAGAATGGTGGGAAAATGCTTTGATATGAGGCCTTCAGAGGGGCGTGTGTATGTGTGTGTGCTTGTTCTCTCTCTAAAAAAAACAACACAACCCTCTGTGTATCTGGCAACTTCCTTTAATTTGTGTCTTGACTGAGAGAGAGAAATCCATCTCCAAATATTTTTGGCAGTTAACCTCCTTTATTTGTATCGAGGTGGTACAAACTGCGGGGTGTTGTTCCCAGGGCTTTGTTCACCGTCATTGTCGTAGTTAATCTCATTAGGACCGTGCATTTTCCCAGTTGCCGTTTCGGGAACGTGGTATTCCAGGCTTCCTTTTTCCACAGGAAAGAAGTGTCTCATGGCCACAGGCTCTGGCCGGCATTAGGACAGCAGTGTGCCCGCAATTCTGCTGCTATTCTGTAATGCAGAGAGGGATGTAAATGTGCTCTAGGCGTAGCCATGCAGAGTGATGAAGAAGGATGATGCAAAGTCTGCCACAGCGTTTGACTACAACCACGTTCCTTAACCCAGGAGCGCGGGCTAGGACCTGAGCTGAGGTGCAGGAGCACATGTTGTCGCCTTCATGGAGCAAAGACCTCATTAAGGCAGAGGAGAAAAAGGCTGGGCTGAGTGGGCAGCTGCAGGATGCTCCTCACGCTGGATGTGAGCAGTAGAGCCCCATGTGTTTGTGTCATGTAGCTGAGGTTTTTTGCATGTTCTTTTTCTAAAACAGCTGTACGGTTTGATCAAGCGCCTCTCAGCAGCCCCTTCCTGGATATAGCTATGCGTTACTTTGGATAGCAAACATCGGGTGTACTTTAAGTTGCAGGTCAGGTGGTCACCAAACCCCCCAGTGAAGTCAGCCATGCAGCCTTCTAAGGATTGAGGGATGGAGAGGGGAGCAAAACTTCACAAGACTGAAAAACCCCCCAATCTTAGCAGAAAACTGAAGGAATAAGGGGAAAACAGAAGAAAGGACTGTGGGGGGAGAAGGGAATCAATGGTGGCAGCTCTAGAGGAAATCACATCCATTTGTGTCACGCCACTGTAGAATTCAGCTCTGGGGATTGGCAGCAAGCATGATTTTTGCTTTGTAAGAATTGTTGGGATTGTTTTCCTCCCTGCTAGGAAGAGAGCTTGCTAGGGCCTGCTCTTGTGGATGTTTACCGTAGAAAGAGGACCCTCTTTAACATCATGCCCTGTCTGACTTGGTCCAGCTTTTTCTTGTTGACTGTTATCTTGATTTGGTTTGATCCTTGCCTGCCCTCTTGGCAACTGCACCAATGTTTCTTTAGTTGCTTCCATGATGTTCCTAGCTTGGTTCCACCCCAGCAGGAGTTACCGTGTTGCACAAGTGATAGGTGAGCTGGTCCCCCGCATGCGGAGGATGCAGCACTTCTCAGGGCAACAGTCCGATTAACCCCCGATCCCAGCACGGTTTTCCATGGCGCTTTGTGATATGTCCCCATTTGCTGATGCTGTGTGCATCGCTAAGCACCTGAGCACAGACCTGCAGTCTGTAGCCTAGTAAAGCTTTGGGGATCTTCTGAGTCTGATGGGCACTCTGCCAATATGGCATGCCACAAAGGGAAAAGAGGCCGACTTCCTTCAGATGTCATCCAACAAATTTACTTGCCAGTGTGGGCCCTCCAGTGACTCACCAGTTGCGCTGTTATGGAAAGACTGAGACCCTTTGCAAAGAAAGTCATCACTGTATTGCCCCTGAAGTTTTATGCATATACCCTCTATTGCATATAATAAAGCAATATGGCACTAAAATACAGGACTGCTCAGTACAAACTCCTTACAACAAGTAATTTTTGTGTTTTAATTTTTCTCTCTTCCTTTTTTTTTTTCTCATAATTTTTCTTGGATGCTGTTTCCCACCTTCCAGTGGAGGGAAGAGAAGTCTGTTGTTTGCTCAGCTAACTGAAAAAAAGCTTTGTGTGCATTTTCTGCTGCCGTTTTGTTAAAGTTCAGAGTTCCTAGGTTAGAGCTGTCGCTTCTCAATGTGAGTCTTGTTCGAACTTCCAGAGCAGCCCACGCAGAGCTGCTTAGTTTCATCTGCGCAGTTCACAGCCCACAACCAACGAGACGCATTGTTTGCCTCTCCCCTTCCATGATTCATGCTTTGCAACAAAGAGGAGCTTAATGCTCCCAACGTGAGTGTGAAGCCAGGCAGTACGGGATTTTAGGTACATCAATAGAAGCCATCTGGGTGGGTTGGTCTTTTTTTTTCCCTGTCTTTCTTTCTTGTGAGCACTCATTCTGTCTGAAAATCAGACAGCTTTTGTGACAGTGGTCATAACTGTCTGACACTTGTCTGGCTTAATAGGGAAACTATGGTAGGAGTTCTCCAATTTTACAATTTTCTTATTCTGAGGAATTTTAGCTTGCCTCAATTTTGTGAATTTTGCCATTTATTTTGTTAAATCTAGCAGTGATTCTATAATAAGAAAGTTCACTGTTTACTGGAAGCTTGGTGTTCCACCTTATTTTTTTTTTTCCCCTTTGATAAACACAGCACTTCTCATTTTGCTGTGGGGAGATTTCTTTTTCCTGTAAATATTTATTAAATAGTCTTCTGTGAAAAAATGGAGGACTTTCAGCTGGCCAACCCTGGGCTGGGCTTTTTATTCTTTTCCCATGAAAAGCTAGAAGAAGGAAGACTGACCAGTCACTGCAGGTGCACGTGCGGGACGTAAAGCCTGGTTTCTGGTGATCAAAACCAAGCTGGTAAACTTTAGTCCACGCTTGTCTGCTTTTTCTGCCCATCGCCCTGGGTGAATGCTGGTGGGGTTTCAGTGTGGTGGGGATGTATTTTAGAGGAGTAGCCTTCTGGGGTTCAGCAGAGATGTCACTTATTCATGCCGCTGTATTTTGGCAAGCCATTCCCCATGTGCCCTTACTTGGGTTACGTTGCCCACATGCACTGAAGCCAGCAGCACCCAGGGCAGGGCAGACGAGCTGTAACCACTGCAGAAGGGCCAATGCGTTGCTGCACCGTTTTCTTCACTGCTCCTCTGCAAGACCCTGAAGCCAGCAGGATGAGGAGGATTGGTTTGCCTGAGGAAGGATCTGCTCTGCTGTTTTGGAAGGCTGCCCTGTCTTGGGGGTCATCCAGCTGTTACAGCTGTCACCATCCACACATCTGCCTTTCCTCACAGCTGAGGAGAATGGCCTTTAGCTGTCATCGTGGGTGACTTTTCCCTCTTGCAAAGGGCGACTGTTACTGTAAGATTCCAAATTAGCCAAGGAGGCCTGGGCTGGGTCCTCCTGCTCCGCTGACAGCACTCGCTATTCAGTGGCCTGAATGCTGTCTCTGTACCCGCCTGTCCTCTCTGCACACTCGTCAGCTGCCCTATTGATTTAATGCAGCAAAGGAAAAAAGAAACCAAGGCAAGAAAGGAACTGCTTTCTGCCAAAGGAGCCCCTGAGGAGTCCCAGTGCTGCCAGCTGGGGCTGGTCAATGTGAAATGGGGCTGAAAGGCTGCCGTGGGATGTCCTGCATGGAGGAGGTTCTCCAGGGAGGCTGGGGATGCGTGGGTACCTCGAGGTGCCTCTTGGGAACCGCTCCGCACCTGTGGCCTCTGACACTCTCATGAATCAGAGTGCTGTTATCGGTTTCACTGTCTCTGGACTTTCCAAGTCTTTTGGCGTTAAAAGCCTGACATGACACAAGCAGCAGGTATTTACCGGGTGCCTGACTCCGTGCTGTTTGCCAGCAGCTTAGCCCAGCCGCTTGTAGCAGGGGTGAAGCCAAAAGTACCAAACCCAACTCCTGCTTTTGGCAGGAGCGTTGGAAACCTTGCAGCGCTTTGGGATCCAGGCAAGGGTGGTTTGGGAGTGAGAACTGCAGGCTGGGATGCAGGAAAACTGGGTTGTATTCCTGATCTGCTGGAGAATACACCCATATCCTTGGACAAATCACTTAATCTCTCTATGCCTTGGTTTCCTGTTAGCAAATGATACGCCTTATCTTTCACCTCTCATCTCAGTAGAGGAAAGAGTTAGTCTTTCAATATGTATCTTATTACAGTTCTTTGTCCGGTGGCTGGGGCCCCTGTACCTTAATAAAATAAATAATTAAATTTAGATTAAATTATCTAATATAATCCTGCCCAGTGGTTACTAAAACACTTGAATAAAAGTTCATTCTGAGCCTGTCTTTCCATTTCCTCACAAGACCAAGACATGAAGTAATTAGATGTAGACATAGGTTGTTATTGAAGCAAAATGACAAAGATCAGTGGTTATTGGTAGGAATGGCTCTTATAATCTAGTTTAATGGTCATTTACCTTTCAGTGACCTTGGTGTCAGGCAAAATTGGCAGCTCTTTTGTAAGGAATGTGCTTCCTCAAGGGGGCTTTGCAAGCTGCTGCATTTTTGGCTCTAGCTGCATGTGAACTAGGATAGACGCTGCTGCAATGCGAGAGACTTTGTCTGCAAAGAAAGGCTGTAGACTCCTGCCAAAAGAAGCCCTTTTCAGTGCTGTCCTGCTGCCACTGAATTGCTGTTGGAACAGATGAGTTGTGTTCCAATCACTGCTTTGCATATTGCTGCAACCAAGGTTGCAACCTTCAAAGAGAGTCAACTCTGATCAGACAGCTGCACAGGAGCTTCTGTAAAAAGGGTTGCATTGTCTTGGAGTAAAAGGAAGGAGAACATCTCCCATCCTCCACTTAAGTGCATGCAAGAGAAGCTAGTAGTTCTGGTTGTAACCCCCTGAAAGTCCTTATTACATCAATAAATACATGCTATACGCTTTAAAGTTCAGTCCTTTCAGTGATGATCATCCACTCGTTGCAGATGCAAATCAGCCAAGTTTTCTATTGGCTATGATGATCCTACACCACTCTCCATCGCATGTTGCAAAATCCTTATGGTTTTATCCAGTGACTGATACCTGTGGCCATGGAGAAGAGCAGCATGATCTGAGCTGTGCTGCACTATCTATGTATGTGTGGCCATGCTTTGAAAGGAGATGGAGTAGGTCATATCCTGGGGCTTGGGAGGGCTGGATTCAGTAGAGGTATTCACAGTCACCTTGGCTAAGTCTTTCTGTTCTTTTGGGGCCAATGTTAACCTTAGAGGTGATCTCCTGTTTTCCGTGAAGTAGGCTGAATTTTTGTAAGTGCTACGGAAGTATTTATTTGACATGGTGCTGGAGAGATTCTTGAGTCACATTGTAATTGGGGGTTCACGAAGAAAGTCTACAAGAGTTGAGAAGAGTAATGTAGCTGTGGAAGGAAGTTTCTCAAAAGCATCTCTGAGAATTGCCCTGCCTGGCAACTCAGGCTTCTGTCTACTGCTGATCTCTCATCCTGCTGCTTACAGCCATTGATTTTGCAAACGAGTTCCTTGCACCTGTAACTATTGCCCCGCAGAGCAAGCCTAGCTATAGGAATCATCTCTTTACGTGCTCTCATTTCTAAACTGCTAAGATAAGGAGAGCAAAACAATGCAGCTTGCAGGAAGAGCCATTTTTTTCGGGCTGCTTTGATGTGAGCATGTTCAATACATTATCACCACAGCATGATGGTTCTGTAGCTGAGATCAAGCAGCGGTTTCCAGGATTCAGAATCCTGAGACGGTTGGACATACATGGGCTCTCAACTGATTTTAGTCCTCCTCACCTGCTGGGACCTGCCACGATTCTTTCTTGCACAGAGAATCTCATAGACCCCCATTGTATTCATTCTTTTTACTTCTCATACTCATCAGTCTGACAAGTATTAGCTTGTTCTTCTAATACGAGAGAATGAATGGTCACATTCACTTCAGCGGTGGTTTATTTTTGCAGGTATCTGGTTTAGATTGGGAATGTCCAGCTGAGATCAGAGAGATACTTGCAGAGATAGAAGCAGATGGTTTATATGCTGCTTCTTGCTGAAGAGGAGCAAAATGAATCTCTCTTGAGTCCCTGAAGTCTGAACCCATTGAAGTCTGACAGAGTCTTTCCACTGACCTCTGTGGCCCTAGGATCACATCCTAAATGAGTTGCTTTGAGTCACTAGAAGCCTGAATTCAGCTTTGGTAAGCTGGAAAATGTAATCTGCTGTATGGCCTGCGCTATTCATAAGAGCTTGGCTCTGTGTGTGTGCTAGCTGTGGATGCCTGGGAGAAGAATAAAGTCATTTTCTACAGTCGTGGGGGTGGAGGAGGGAATGGGAATTATACCCCCTTCCCTGCAGATATGGTATCGTGACTTCCATGTGGGCAGCTGTTGGGAGCTGACCCGCTTCTGAAGCTTCAAATTAGGTATTTTTTTGTGCTATGCTGCTTCTGATACCATCCCTGACACAGAAGTGTCCTGTGATGAACTAAGAGTAACACACATTTAGGACTGTCCAGAAGGAACTGACTTCAATTTAAATTTTCTGAAGTGGGCCACCAAAGCAGATGAGTGAGTATAGCAAGGCTCTGGTTTACGCTGGTGGAGCTTCCTTGAACTTAGAAGCAGCACCATCCTTGAAGCTTGAGAGAAGCTGATTGTGAGTGTGTTTGACACCAAATGCTCACAGTTCATTGTTTAATTATATTAGTGACATCTAATATTGTTGTGACCAAATACTACCTGTTTTCTTACAGTTTATAAAAAATGTTGTTGTTTCTTGAATTTCTTGATTCTTGCTTTCTCTGGACAGCGGTGGTGTATAGCTGGACAAAACAGCAGCTAGCAAAAGCATTCAGGTTAATACAGCATGATATAGGCATTTTCCATTCCCTACTGGTCCTAAATCAGAGCAGAAGAGAACTAATTGGGTGTAGAGGGTCTTAAATGAAGCGTGAAGAATTACCAGTTGGTAGTCTCCTCTGGACCCATTATCAATTGATCTGGAGTCATTAAACCGTTTTACAGTCAAGCTAGTGAAGATTAATAGTTTGAGAGCAGTAGCATGTTTTTAAATTAATGGCTAGCAACATAAACCTTAATAGTGTAATTTATAGTTCATTTATCAATATTCTAACATGTATTCATCTGAGAAAGGGTCACCCGGTGGCTAAAGACAGGGGAGTAAGAAGATGATGGCTCTTTCCGGGTCTTACACAAATGTTCTTTGTGACTTCGGAGGTGGTAGCAGTTAAACTAAATATGCTTCAGATGTTTTACCCTATGAAACCAAAATATTAACACTTTTCTAGTTTGTCGGTGTGTAGTGTGAGTCAGGGGGGTACCATGGGAACACACAGCATGGGAATGCTGTAAGTAAAGGGAATGGAGCATTGGCCCAGCTAATTTATACATATGTCATGTTCCTTGGTGGTGTGCTGAGGAGTCACAGCCTGGTTTGCATCCTGGCAGTGGCAAACCCAAGCTTGGCTGCCCATCTCCCCTGCAGCTCTTTAGCATCAGGGAGCGATGGAGCCGGGGAGCCTCCAAAGGGGAGGAACGGCCCTGGCTGGGTTTTCCATCCTTTTCCCACGCGCAGTCCTTCTTGTGCGGCGCTTCCTCTCTCCACATAATGCTCTGTTATTTCCTCCCTGGAATGGACTCCTGCTACTGCTGCTAATTAGCCTGCGATAAACTTCTGTGCGAACAAAAGCAGGCAATTAAACGCCTGTTGCTTCAGCGTGAGCCCTGTCAGAGAAGTGATTTGTCAGTGGCAGAGCCGAGTAGCACCTCCTCAGAAGGAAAACAAACCTATTAGCCCAGATGAGCCAACAGTGTTGGGGAGCGGTGTGTCTGAGCCGCTTGGTGCGGGTATGCAGGGATGTCTTTGGTACGGTGGGGTTTTTCTGAGGGTCTCTGAGATGCTGCTCAGGCTTGGGTCTTCAGTTCCACATGGTGCGATGATCTCTGTGGTCACTACCCAAGCAAGATTGCTTGAGAACTTACTGACTTATGAATTATATATGTGCTTTTTTTTTTTCCTCTTTTGGAGGGACACACATAAACCTTTTCAAATCATTACAGATAGAGAAATAAGGAGAAGGCTTGGAAAGAGGAACCAGAAAGCAGAGTCTGGTAGATCCAAATCCAGATGAGATTTGTATGATGTTTGCTGGGACTCGAGATTCAAATGTCAGGATCTTGCTAGCTGCTTTTGTGTAATCTCAGCCATAATCCTCAAAATCCCTCTGGGCTTTTCCCTCCTTGAGCAAAAAGTCCTATAGGAAGAAGAATAGATATTTACATGGGATTTTATTGGTGTATGAACACGCTAAGGGAAGTTGGAGCCTTTTTGGTTTTGGGACCCACTTTCTTTTCAAAACTAGAGGGAGAGTTCAAGCTGGAAAACTAAATATGAATTATTCCTGGGCAGAAAAATGCAGAGGATCCTGGAAAAATATAAAATGAATGTATGTCCTCTTTTGAAATGCCACCTAACTGCTTCGCCAACAGTTGTCTCTGTTGCTGTCTTAGCTCTCGAGCAGCTGCTCACAGAACTTGAAGATTTTCTGAGGATACTGGACAAGGAGAACTTGAGCAGCACTGCTGTCGTGAAGAAGAGCTTCCTCTCTGACCTTCTGCGTGTCTACACCAAGTCCAGCGGTATGGGCAAGGAAAACCGAGGATGGGGCGGTGGGCCCTTGTGGGAACTGCTGCAGGATCTTGAAGTAAAAGTTTTTTGGAGGCTGGTGGGAAATTAAAAGGAGAAAATGAAACTGAGATTATTTTTGCAGTGACCTCTAATTGTTTATGTGAAATTACTATAGTTATGTGTCTAGCTTTACAAGCAAAGGATTCCCAAGATTCCTGATACTTTCTGTTTTCCTGATTAAACCTTAAGTTTATTTAATCCACTTTGTAAGATACACAGGATGTACTGTTTGGCCAAGTTAATGTTTAAGTAGAAATTTTAACTTATGGAATTTCCTGACTATAAAGCATTTAATTTTTCTGCTTCTTATTATTGCTTGGGGTTTTTTCTGCACATTGCCTCAACCAATATGCTCTCCCCAAAATGGACTCAGCAGAGACACTTTTTGCATCTGTCTTCATGGAAGTGTTCACTTTTCCTTTTGGTTGCAGGTGGCGATGAGGAATATATTTATATGAACAAAGTGACCATCCATAAACAGCAGGGCGACCAGGAGAAACAAGACAAAGGTAGGGAGCTGAAGATTAACGGTTGCCTCATATCTAACAGGGCCCCGAGGGCACATGTGGTTAGGACCTTGCTTTACTGGGACCGGTGGAGGCCCCTCTGGCAGCTGTGAGGGATGAGGCAGTTGGTGTGAAAGGACTGCCATTTTTGTTACATTCCTTTGAAAATCATGGTCCTTGCCAACAATGTGAGGTTATTCCTGGAAGTAGCACTTTGGAGGGCATTATTTTGGGATAAAAATGTTGCCTTCTAAGGCTTGCAGCTCCAGTGCCTGGAATATTTAAGAAAGCCATCATGTTTCCTTTGGCCACGAAACATGTTGCTTCACCTCTTTGAGACCTTGAAGGCATGTGACTTCTTTAGTGTGTTGCTGTGTACGAGCGCAGAGGGTCCGCGTTGTCACGACCTTGCGAGGTGAGTTCCCAGGCACAGCCTGCACCCTCACCATCCGCACAGGCAGAGCGCCTTCATCTCCTGGGGTACGCGAGAGTTCTGGGATCTACAAGCCAAGAAATTAAACCTAGATAAAATATTGGGTTTTAATTTAGATTTCCCAGATTTTGAATTTGTAGCATGGGAAATAACACAGTACTCTAAAAATGTCCTTGCTCTTTGAAGTTTGTCACAAAAGCTGTTTTTGATAATTGCGAAGAGATTAATACTGACACACATCTCCTTAATGCACACTTAGTCAGAGGCTGACCCTACCCTGCAGTTTCCCATCCAAATAGGTGAGACAAGGAGGCGTCAGTGCAGCCTGCTGTTGGTATGCTGGTCCTGCAGTAGTTGGGATAGCTCTGTTTCCAGAGTTGTTTGTTTTGGTTTTCTTGTTTTGTGGTCAGGTTTTTTGTTTGGTTGGTTTGGTTTGTTTTTTAAACTACCTGCAGCTGAATATAGGTTAACTTCAAATACTCCTGAAGACAGGATGTCCACCCAGATTACACCTGCAGCCTCAGTGTGATCTCCAGACAGGGCTCTCTGGGTGATGCTGTAATGCTCAATAACAGGATTGCACAGCTTCTTGGTAGCTCCCGGCAGCTCAGCAGCAACAGAAACATCTTTTTTTATGAGTTATCATTTGGATGGATAAAACAAGACTTGCACTGATCCACAACGCTGAAACACAGGGGCAGATTTCAGACGATTTATTTTTAGAGTTGTTTCTTTTATTTCAGACTTTTCCCTATCGAGGCCATGAGCCTACTCACTCAGTCACTCCCTGTGGGACCTGGCGCTTCTCTCTTTCTCCGTTTTCAGCAAACCTCCCTCCCTATTCCAAGTAAAACTTTTGAGTTATTTGGAAGTGCTGAAGTCAGTGAGACACATGTATGGGATCTTAGCCATAGCTGCAGCTGAGTGTACAGCCTCTTATCCTGCCCCTATAACTGCATGGAGAGGTCTGTGCCTGCCTGGTCAGAAGTGGGACCTGCAGGTTCAGATCTAGCACATGGAGGGGGCTGTAGCACCCACTGGTGCCAGGGGGTGTGATGTGGATCCTCCATTATGCAGCTCCCTTTACCCCTTTCATCCGTTGCCTCTCTGTGCAATTTGTTTCCCTGAAATCCTTTGGTGGGATGTGGTGACCACACTTTTGTGGCTGAGATCAATGGGACCTCTCATGCCCTGTGGGATTTCATCACCATAGCTGTGCTCGAGTATGCTCTAGCAGTGCAGGGTGAAATGCTTTCCAGAGTGATAATACAAGCCTTAAAACATGCTATTTCTGCAAAAAACATATTTCACTACTTCAAATTCCATCAGTAAGAGTTTAAGCTGAACAGTACGCTGCTTCTGAGATGCCTTTTTATGGCACAGTAATTGAATTCAGTGCAGTGAGTGATGAAGGCACCACCATTTACTTGATCTCATTTACTTGAGGAACACAACAAATCTCTACCCTTCAAGTCCATAGGACTCTTTGGTGAGCCAAACGCCATCTCCTTCTGGAAGTGAGCACAGCGGGATCGAGGTGCGGGAGTCTGGGAGGTAGGACCGATACGCAGTGTAGGGGCTCCTGCTGGTGCACGCTGCAGCCCTCTTAGGCCAAATACCAGGAGTGATTCACTTTTACAAAGAACAGAGAACACAATTAAATAATGGTTAATACAGATGTGAATTTTAGCAGGCTTTTGGCTGTTTTTTTTTTTCTTCTTCTTCCCTTTTCTAAATTTTCTAAAAATTCCAGGTTTTAGAGAGACTCTTTATCAGAAGACACGTGCAAAGTGTTCATGCACGTCTAGGGAAAAATACTCCTTCCCTCCCGCCGCAATAAGGAAACAGTCTGTGATTTTTTGTGCTGACATGTGCAGCAGGAGAAGGAAGGGGTATGTACAGCATGTGCTGCGTGGACTCTCCATGCAGAAAGCATGCATTAGGGGCTTGTCTCCATATGCTGGGCACAGCGATAGCTGCCCTCTGCAACCTCAGACCAGAAAACCTCATAACATCTCCAAGGGGTTTTGTCGGGATGAAGGTTAAAGGGGTGGTTCTTCCTGCACAGAGCCTGAAAATCAAAGCTCCATCGCATCCTGCTCTGCTTCTCAGCTGGAGTTCGTGGGCATGTGTCCGTGGAGGTGGGCAGGTTTCCAAAAGGGTGAGGACTGAAACTGTGGTCTCCATCGCATGCTCCGATGTTGGTGGGAGGAGGAAGAACTGCTGGTACAGAAGCCAAACAGCATTTTCCTGGCATGGTGACGTTCAGTGGAATGATTGCTGGGATTGCTGGAGCATTGAGAACAGATGGCCACCACTTGCAAAGAGTTTGGCAGTGGTTTTTGCTGCTGCAATGATTCCTCTTCTGTGGAGCTTAGCATGGGAGGTCCTGCCTGGTGCAGGAGGATGTGAGTTGGCCTGTCCATTTCTCTCTACTAAAGAGGCCTCCTCAAAGTTCCCTGTGCGAAGATAATCTCTTGGTAGTAGCCAAGGGCTTTGGAAAATCTCAAACCTATTTCTGGTGTTCCCAAAGCAGCAATGGCCCATCAATGCTGTTGACGGAAGGTGCTGCCCTCTAGAGTGCCATCTCCTTGGTCCCTTACAGAAAAGGCCAGTCTCCAACAGCAGCCTGTGGATATGACCCTGGCAGTATAATCATGGGGTATCTTAGTAGGTGGGTCTCCCCACGATCAGTCTGTGACATAGGCTCATCTGCTTTACCTTGAACCTTACAAGACATCCAGCAGCCCTACTTGTGAGGTGCAAACAGCTGCTTAGAGTTGCTGTCTATTGATCCATGGGTCTCTGTGTCCTCATGACTTTCTGCAGTTAGCCAGTGCTGACGACCAGGAGACCTGCGTCACAGGGAGCAATTTAACACAAGAGATGTGTTTTGAGTTCTTACACCATCACGCCAGGAGCTGGCTGCAGCCTGGCAGGGCAGAACTGTCATCGTGGCTTCTGAGCCCCAGACGTGAACAAAGTAATGTGGTTTCCATCTTCTATTTTTAAAGCCCAGAAATATGCAGCAAAGTTCCTGCCCGCATCTTCTGAGCACAGTGCTAACTGCTGCTGGGCACTGCGTGATGCCTTGGTAGTTTCTGTGCGTGCCCGAGGAATGTGGCTGCAGCATCAGCAGGTGACGAGGGGAGTCAGAACATCAACTCACTGCAGATTTTGGACCCAATTCCCTTTTACTGAACTTTCAATATCTGAATAGCTTAGCCTTATTTCTCCGAAAGCATTTGGCAAGAGACACTCTGTAAAAGGGGACTTCCCCTCCGCACAGTATAATGCCTTCAAAGTCCTTAATTTGTCAGCCATTTGGGGCTTTGCTCCCACTTGTTCGTGAGCATTGCTGCATTGCGCTGTCTCGGAGGTTGTAGGACTTGGGCAGTTATTTGAGGCCACCCAGGAGTTCTGTGGTGGGGGAAGAGGGACCGAACACAAGTTTTCTGAGCCTTCGATGTACCCTCCAGCTACTGAATCACTCTGCATTCAGCTGCTTGGAAAATCTGACTTTCCAGAGGCAGATGCAGATTGCCTGGAGCAGTTCTGCTGCCATATGACCTTTCACATGTTTCGCCTGGGCTGCTTCAAGAGCAACCCTTCCTTCAATACCAATTCAATAACTGTTCTTGACTGGCTTTGATGTACCGTTGTGCAGCCCAGCTAGGCAGCAACCTGTGCAGTTTGCTCTGGGCACAAGGTGGTATTAACTCCAGTTTTCTGGAAGGACAGAGAGGTGAGGACAGCCACTGATCTGCCTGCTCGCAGCAGCAAGGATCAGAGCCAGCAACGACTAAGTGCTATGGATTTCCAGATGTTGTGTAGTGTCTGCCCATGCTGCTTCTCAAGACCCTTTAAAGTTTCAGCAGTGGATCTGAGCTTTGCAATTTTCCCTCCAAAAGGAAAAACATGCCCAAACAACAGAGTCCTGTTCTTTTGCTGGGTCTCCAAGTGCCACATTCCTGGGTATGGCCTGAAATGATATGGTGGCCCTGCAGCGCTGCCTGTAATTGTCTCTCGGCTTCCTACCGAAATAGCACCTCGCTGTTCCTGCACAGCCCTGGGTAGCGAGTGCTCTGCTGGGAAATGCCACGTGCAATCGATATAATTGTGTTTCTGGCTTGCAGGGCTGGATCGGAGAAACTCCTTGACCAATGGAGACTCAGGACTTCATTCGTCCCCTCCTCAGAAGAGCCTGCCGGACCTGCCGCCTCCAAAGGTATGTTTTGCAAATCCTTTGCTTTTCATGGCCTAGCCCTCAGCCTGGGGATCTGAAACCCTGCAGGCTTCATTTTTGTTACGTGCTGTGCAGCACGGGTAAACAGGGAGACCTCTGCCCCTGTATTTTAGTGAGACAAATAGGCCTGGTGAGCTTTATTTTTAAAAATAAAAATAAAATAAAAAATATTTAACTAGGGGGATCCGTATTGTACGAGTTTCCAGCCATGCATTTGGTCTTTACGAACGCCGAGGGTCAGTGTGTGGCTGGTGACCCGGGCAGCGTGGCCATGCTCCGGGGCGGCTGGGCATCTAGAAACCCCTGTGGTTCCCAAAGCTCGTGCACAGAGGGAGCAGGCAGCTGTGGGAGCCTTGGGCTTCCCGTGCGTGTGCAGGAGCACTGTGCAAAACAGGCTGTGTTCCCTGCCAGGAAACCCCACACCCATCACATGGCAATCCAGGCTCAAAGAATGAAGAGAACGGAGGTTTTCCAAAGAAACAAAGGTGAGGTTGGCTCTCAGCTGTTGCTTTGGAAATCTCCAAGTTGTAAAGCAGCTGTGCCTGGGCTGCTGGCCTGAACTTACAAAAGCCAGAAACCCTTCATGTGCAAGGCAGTGGGGTGATCCCTGGGCAGTGCCAGGATCTCTCTCACCGGCAAAGCCTTGCGCGGTTTGACCATTAGCAGAGAAGATCAAGTTTGCTTCTAGCTGAAGCACCTGGTGTTGTCTGTGCATTGGGCAAACGTGCCGGGCGTTACGCTGGTTGTACAGGCCACGGGTCTATGAAGAGGATTTGCCAGCACTGTAGATTTTTCCATCGGGCAGCTATAAATCTGGTCAGGGTCCAGTTATAAATCTAGCCCAGGTCCAGTTCAACACTGTCAGCTTTCAGTGGGATTTTGTCTCCATGCCAGCAAGCCAGCCTGGTGGTTCTCAAGAGATGTGGGTCATCCTCAAGACCCCGAGTGTTGCTGTCCGGTAGTTGATTTGATGTGGGAATCGCTGTAGCTGGGATTTCAGGATGTGAAAGGAAAGGAGAGCAAGGAGTGTGCATGGGGAGGAGCGGGAGGTGTGGAGGAGGATGGGGTGGTGCATCCATCAACCACAGAGGAGGATCCGCTCCCTTCCCAGGAAGGAGGATGCAGGGCGAGGCCCCAGGACTTCTGCTTAGGTGGCTGTGTGGCTCAGCTGGAGTTACCTGGAGGAGCTGGGAAAACGAGGGAGTGCAGCCAGAAAAAGCTCGGATGCAGAGCAGTTGCCTGCTGGGAGCTGCTCCAGCCCCGGAGGGCTGTGCCCATGCAGCTGGCTGGGGATAGTCACCTGGGTGACCAGAGCAGTGACCAGAGCAGGAATTGCTGTTTGGCTTTGGGGTCCTCAAAATTGGAGGGGATGGTGGCTGTGACAGGGAGGTGAGCAGGAGGATGGTGGTGCAGTGGAATGAAGGCATGACCGGGGAAACAGCAGATGGGTGTCCCCAAGGCATCTCTGCTTGTGCTTGGTGCAGCCCAAATTCCTGATAGGGCAATCAGAAAGTTAAATGAGGGAATTAGGAAGAAAAGAGTCTTGGATGTTAGCTAAGAAGGGTACTTAAGCCATTCATCTTCTCCCAGGCCTGTACTGGGAACTACCTTCTCCCACCTGCTCACTGCTGGAGCTACACATTTTTGGATAAAGCAACTGAGTACCTCCTCACTGTGAGCATCTGAGTGTCAGTGAGCTGTTGACAGCAAAGATATCTGAGCAAACTTCAAGGAGTGGGGCTGGGGAGAGCCTTAAGGTGTCCCAGTTAGTGTGTGGAAATTGCTGCTGTGGGGCAATGAATCTTCCCTGTCTGTGTTTGCTGCTCGGGCATGAGCCATGACCACCTGGGCAGTGGAGGAGAAAGCACAACTCCTTACACAGAAACAGGCAGGTTAGGAGAGGACCCCAGAATTATTTTTTTTTAATTTATTTTAGCTGTGTGGAGTTTTCTGTGGTCTGGTGATGTTAAGGCACCCTGTGGTGTTGCTCTACACTTGCTTTTTGAAGGCATAGGAGAAATTTGATGATAAAGCTCTGCCCAGCAGATTGTCCTTGGTGTTCACTGACACCAGCAGTAAATGGGCAACCCAACAGGGGTGGCCCAGCTGGATCCCACTAGTGTCCTTGGATTTGTCCCAAAGCAACCTTTAAACAATGAGTCCCGCGGGCTGTGGCTGAGACATTGGTGACCTTTCTTCTGTGGTAGCCCTGGCAGCTCTGCTGCTTTCCACAGCCGTCCGTTGAGAAAGTCATGCGGTGCGGATGCAGATGCCAGAGATGGCTTTATTTGCATGCTCCGTTGTGCTATAATGCAGAAGGCAAACGTTCTGCGAGGACCAGCCTGAGTTAGATAACACAGCATGTGCTCTTGGGCTTAAGCTAGAGACAAAACAACTCCATGCCTTTAGGCAAAGAGAAAAGAAAAAAAAAACTTCTCGGACAGCTGAGGTGCAGTCCCACCTAGTCCCTGCTGGCTTCCATTGTCTGTAGGAAACAAAACAGAGCAGCCCCTTTCCCCCTTACACCTCCTTCCCTGACACTTGTGGGACAGTGTCAAATAAACCCACAGCGTTTCTTTGTGTAGACAATTTGTTTATGGTCATAGCACAATGTGAGCTGGCTTACACGCAGGAGGCCAACACAGATGGCAATTGCAGACACATTCCCTGGCCAGGGAAGGGATTAAGTAAAACTTTGCAGTGGCTGGGTTTGTTTTTATTTCTTTAATTAAACGCATTAGGACAAGTTCCTAAACCTCTAAGTGTTTGGAGGCAAGTGTTTTCCAGCAGTATGTCCGATGTGGCTCTGGAAACCAAGCTCAGAGTGTGCTCACAGCATCTGGCAGACCCACATAGGAAGGCATTTTTATCCGAGACACTTGAGAAGTTTGTGAGGTGGTCAGAGCCACGTGCAGCTTGCCCACATGGGAGCAGAGATGTGTGATTTTGGGCGGTGTGGTCAGGGTACCTAGCTCCCACAGGCTCAGCGGCATCCCCCTTCATGGGCAGTTGCTGGCCAGCACACCTTTTCCTTCAAAGCTTCCTTTCTACTTCTGGGCAGCAGTACCTGTTGGTGGAAATATCCAGGGCAGCATGGACAGCTTTGAACCTGCTTTTGGTGATCCTGGCATGACCTGCAAAGCGACTGATCCTGCCTTAGATTGCTCCGCAGTGCTGGTGCCCAGCTGGCCCTCTTCTCCAGGCCACCAGGAGCAATCACGCGGGCTGGCGTGAAGGACTGTGACCTTCCACATTGCTGTCTCTGCAGAGAGAGACCTGCTCTTGTGCCTGTCCCCCTGGGAGGAGTGGGGCTTCAGCCCTGCACACACTGAACATCCTATCCAGGATTCGCACAGGTCTCAGTCAGAAGCCAGGTGCAGCAGTGCGAGCCATAGCATACCGATGACTGGGGGTGGTTTGACCTGGGCGCAGAGAGGGGATGCTGTCAGGTCATGATGGGAGATGGGATGCCACATATTTTGAGAAGAACATAAGCCGTGCGCTTATCCTACTGTGATCTCTGGCTCTGCTGTCTCACGTTCAACAGCCATGTGAGTTACTTGAAAAGTAAAAAGTTTGTTCTTAGCTTCACTTTTGTTTTTTTTCTCATGTGTTGGTATTTCTAAAGGATCAAGGCACTGTTTTTCCTGCCAGCCCTTGCTTGTGTTAGGGAGGGGTTTGGCAGGCACCACAGGGATTTTCCAGCACTTGGATTCTTTTCAAAGGCTTATTTTCCATCAGTGTTGTTTATCCATTGCCTTCATTTTTTGCTCAGAGCACAATTAAAGATTCCTGATATAGTTCCTAAAGCAAAGATTTTTAGCTGTTGGTTTGCTATCAGTCAGAGGCTTGGAGACATGACCAGCTCAGGCCATGCTTTTCAGTGTGAAGCCAGGACTGCACCAAATGTCTGTCCTTCTGGTTCCCTGTTAAGGTAATCAATAGCACAGAGGATCATCCCCAGTTACGCTAAGCAGCTTGGGGGTGTTGGTGCAGAAGACAGAAGTCCCAGTTCATGGTAAGGCCAGTGGGTTGCAATTGCTGCTTTTGAGGAAACCTGTGAGTTGATTGTCCCAGGACTTTCAGCAATACTAAAGAAAACAACATTTATGACACAATTATAATTTCAAATAACTCCTTTATATTTGAGCTAACAGTACACTGAAAACCCTCGGCAGTCTCTTTCTTCCCCATCATCTTCACCAGTTTACACCAGTATGCTGAATCCTGGTGTACATATCTAGAAGCTCTCATCCGCTAAGATGCACTTTAGTGGTTAAAAAAAAAAAAGATACCCCATTATTTTCAAGTATCTGTTTTTACCTTAAATCATGCTTCTTTTATTTATTTGTTCTGCAGATTCCTGAAACAAAACAACCTCCGGTCCCCAAGATCGAATCCCCAGAGGGATATTACGAAGAGGCTGAGCCATATGATGTCTCTGTAAATGGTATATCACAGCTAACTCTCTGGGGCGTTTTGTGTCAGGGATGGAGGACTTGAGATTTACAAGAACGAGTAAATGAAAGCGGGGATATTTCTTACAGCTTGTGTGACAAATTTGTTTTCTGATGCTGGTCACACCTGGTATTACAGATCTAATGCTAGTTGGAAAGAAAAGGCTGCTGAATTACTCCAATTTTTAACTTTCGTGTAGAAATAAGTCATACGTCTGGGTTAATGTAACATCACTGTAAAATATTATGAAACGTTGTGGGTTCTCTTTGTCTCGATGGTTTTCTGGCAGAGGGGCTGTAGTCAAACGCAGGTTTCTGTTGAGGAGTGGTGAAGCGGTGATGTCTTGTGTTCATGTCCTAGCGCTCTAATCGTCCCGTTGGGGCTTAAAATCCCTGATTCTGTTGGTCTGCTAGCCGTGATAACTGTTTTTATAATTGGCTATTTATTCAGCTGTCTCTTGTGGCAGTTTAACTGTCTGTTAACTTGATTAAAAAGCCACATTTCATGTGAGAGGGCAGTGTGCGGGTTCCCTCTGTGCACACTTGCTCACTGCCTGGGCCGGCACCTCCCCGCAATGTCCCCAGCAGTGCCACCGATACCCGTCACCTGTGGGCTCCCCCCCTTCGGCAGGAGACTGCCGCACGCAGGCTGAGCTCCCAGATTCTCGCTTTTTATGGTTTATTTGTGCATCCTTCTTTCGGTGAACACCCTTTGTGAGATATTACCTCCCTCTGATCCGATAGCAGAGCTGATCTTGTCATCACTTTATAATCCGTTTAAGCCCGGATGAGGCAGATCGTATCGCTTTGTGCAGACGCAGATCTCTGCTCATCAGCCTCGACTGCAGCAGAGTAGGGTCAATGTCTCACATGGTGTGGGGCAGAGCTGAGCGGGGACAGTCGAGGCCAGCAGAGAGGTGAGAGTTAAGGGCAAAAGATTTGGATCTAAACCCTTGGCTGTTGAATCTGAGCTGTTCATGAGAGAAGCTGAGTCCTCTCCAGCCCCAGTGTGCACCATGGGGATTTGAATCTCCCTGGCAGGGAAGCACCAGCAGTGCCACTGCTTGAAGTGGCTGGGGGTTGATGTATCTGAACAGCCCTCGCTGCGTGTGTGCACCTTGCTCTCCTGGACAGCTCGTAGCTTGGTGTGGGTCACTGTCGCGTTAGGAGTTACAGCACTAAACAAAAAAAGGGACTTTTTTTCCCCAATGCTGCACATTGGGAAAGAGGATAACACACTAAGAGCCGTGGCATGTAAAGATATACACCAGATCAGCTGGAGTACGGCCACAGACCTGTGTGCTGGGAAAACCAGCTTATGTTATCCAGGCAGCTCCATAAACTTGTGTTTAACTTGTTGGCAGGCAGGAGCGGTAAGCACACACCCAGCTTAAACCTTCACTTTTCTTTGGCAACCTGCTGCTCAGAGGTGCAAATATACCCTCCATTAACTGAAATCCAAGCCAGTCAGATGCCTGGCTGAGGCTGAAGGAAGCGAGAGATCAGAGCCCTGCAAGCATGGTCAAGAAAAGAGAGAAAAAACCCATATGATGGGAGCACTGTCAAAATGGGACAGTGTGCGGCTGCTGTGAAGGAATACCTGTTCGACCAGCAGGCTCAGTGTTTTACTGAGCAGTATCGCAGCGGTAAGCGGAGATAGGAGCCCACGAAGCCAGGAAAGATGAGACGTGCAAGTCCAGGCATTCCCTCTCTGACGAGGTGTGTGATGCCTTTGCCTCCTGTGAGTGCTCAGCTGCCGGTCCCCTCCGCAGGCCCCAGCAGGTCCCTTCTTCTACACAAACCGCCTGGTGTGCCATAATGCCGATGGCTTTTAAGGTGGTTTGTGTGAGAAGGAAGGCAGCATCATGTCGCCAAGAATCTCTGTGCTTTTCAGTAACCTCATGTTTGAGGAGGTGCCTTGGGGTGAGCAGGAAGGAGGAGCACGGAGAGATGTGGTGCAGCAGGTAGGTGGCAGGAGGAGGCTGTGAGCAGCTCGGGAGAGGGTGAAGCGTGGCGTGCCATGCAGAGGGTAGGTCAGACAGCAGTGCTGGGGAGCTGCTGTTGCCCTGATGGCCTTGAGACACCAGATTCTAAATCCCATGGCACCTGGGGCAAACCTGCAGGTCTCAGTCCTGCCTGTTGGTTCAACAAGTACAAAACTGGGCTCCTCATCCCTTTTTCCCCCTTGCCTTATCAGATGGCAATAGTACCCTGTACCTGTACTGCGTGGAGTGATGCTCATTGCTAGCAACTGCCTTGAGACCTTGGTGCAATTGGTATTGCTAAAGGGTGGTCTGGACATGCATGGGTTTGCCCTGGCCAAGGATGCTGAAGCCTGACCCCAGGAACCCCCCAAGCCCTCTGTGCTCACCCCCTCTCCCCACATGCTGAGAAGGGAAAGGGCTGATGGTGCAAGGAGCTGCTGGTGGTGTTTCCAATAAAATTACAGTGTGAGCCTTGGAAGGCACCCATGCGTCTCCAAACAAATGGGCATAGTGAAATCAAACAAAAGTAGGAAGATCACTAAAATTAGTGGGTGCACAGCTGAGAAAGGACATTAAAGCAAGCCTCCAGATGGGCTGAGGAGATAGAGGATTCGTGCAGCATCAGAGGTGGGACTGTGAAGCAATGTAACAAACTGTGGGTGAATTAATTAAAATTAAGCAGGCGGGCGAGACTGCTGGGTCTCGGGGTGCCTCTTTCATCAGCAGGATTCCCGCCTCTCTGCTGGGAATGCCTCTGCCTTTCATTTTACAGCTCCAGCAAATGCTGCTGCTTCCCTTTCCTCCTGGGCTATAAAATGTGTTAAACCGTTACCGGCATCGGCATCGTCCTCAGCTGCATTTGCATAATTGAAGGGTGCGATAAGAAACAGAGTGAAAATGCAAGGGGCAACGTGACTGCCAACTGAGCAATAATTATTCCGACTGAAACAGCTTATCGGCCCTGACTGATTTTAATTATGATGATGATTCTGTTTTAAAGGGAATTGCCTTGCTCGAGGGGGTGGGTTGAAAATGTCTCTGTTTGAAGTCTCACCAGGCAGTGTCCTCCTCTGCCGGCGGTGGGGATGGTATGCGAGGCTGAGCTGGGTTGATGCCCTTGTTCTCTACATTTGCTTATCTGTGGTTTTCTCTCTTTGTCTTTCTTTCTCTTTGCTTTTGACTGTGCAGGTCTTTTTGGTAGGCTTGCTGCGGCCGGACCCAGGCCAGGGTTGCAGGTTACTGAGGGTGTTATTTATGCCACAATAACAATGGGTATGGCATGCTTTCCAAACTCGAAGTGCCTTTTTTTAAAAAAAAACCCTCAGTTTTAGCAAAGATGATCAAATGCTTCCCCCTGGCATTGCCCGTTAATGTGCATGGAGGGTAACCACCTGTCCCCTCTCTGCCCACGCTGGATATATGCAAGGCAGCATTTTTTGTGCCTTTCCCCCTACTCAAGATGACAACGAAGAGAACTTCCTTAGCCTTTATTCTGCTGGTTCTGGCCACTGATGTGGAGCTGGTATGTGGTAACACTGGCTGTATTGACAAGTAGCCGTTCAGCGAGTGTTGAAGGTGCTCTGCTTGGGCAGAGTAAGCTCTGGCATACGAGATGCTTGGAGCTTCCTGTGTCACAGTATTGATTTAGCTCCCTGGGTGATCATGGGAAGACAAACAGGAAAGCACAGGTGGATCTAGATAAGGACGTCCCAGAACATGGCTGGCACCGATGTCACCTCAATGAGAGCATAAAACTGCTCTTAGCTGAAACTGCCAGTAGGTGTAAATGGAGACCTGGCACTGAAGAGTCTGACCTGTATGACTTGGGATCAAGTGAGCCCTAGTAGTGACCACAGTGTTGTCTCAAGTCATCCAAGCAAGGTTTGTCCCAGTTTGCCACCTACACAGCCTGGAAAATGCCTTTCCGTCATGAGGCTGTAGCGGTGTCACCGGGCCAGCAATGGCTGCAGCTCTTCAAGTAGAGAAGACGATATCCCATGATACACGTTTGGCTGTGGTTGATGCACAAAAGAACAGCCAGGGCTCCTGCTGAGCATGGAAGAAATGTGTTATTCCCCCAGGAGAAAGGTAACAGCCTGAGGCCTAACACCTAGGTGAGGGGCACCAGAGACACCCAAAAGGGACAAGAGGGGTAGTTAGCGATAGCCCCATGTTGATAAGGAGGGAGATTTAAAAGATGTGGTTCCCTTAGGCAGCCTTGTTGCTGCGTAAGGAAGAGTCCCTAGCAGTGCGGAGGGTTAGTTTCTTGGTATTTCTAGGGACAAGGAACCTCATCACTCCTGCTCCATCTGAATTTCTGCCCAGGTGCCTGTGGACAAAGTCTGCATATCGATAATGCATTGCGGGGTAATGTTTTCCCATAAAAGATGGACTGTCTGATGCGTTGAGGAGATGGAAATGGTGAGCCAGTAGCGTTCTGTCAGCACCATTCAGAGACTTTGAAAGGGAGTATTTGCTTTTTAATAGGTTTGTTTAATTGGTGCAGCTTTCATCACTTGAGAGATGTTAAAGAGTGAGATTTCACCAGAGGAGACTCGGGTTAAGGCTGTAGCTTTGTTACTGCATCTCCGTTCCTTTTGTTTTGAGAACAAATAAATCCAACTTAAGAAATGTTCTTCAGTGAGGCTCCTAATGCCTTTTTTCCCCCCTCCCTTTTCTGGCTGCTTTTCCTGTTTTTATTTTGCACCAATCCAATGATGTTACTTTTATGTGGTTATTAAGATTTGATGAGAATCAAAATTAGATTCATTGTGGGTGAGTGAAACTTAATGATACTCCTCCGTGCTGTTTGGTAGCACAAGAATGCAAAACCCTACAGACGCTGCCTAGATCTTACCATCTTGCTACATGAGCTTACCTTGCAAATAAGAGCCGTACTGTAAATGCCAGCAGAGCACTGCAAATTCCCCTGCAGTCAGTGGGAACATTTTCATTGTTTCTGGTGAATCTGGTACCAATGACCAGCTCCTATCAGCTGAGAAGTCCAATAACCTACAGTACATTAGAGCTGGGTATTGAAAATCCCAACTCATCCTAATAAAGTAGCAAACCATTTAAGAATGAACATGAAAAATGTGATGCTGTTATTTATAGCTGCCCTTTATGACTAATTTTTGCAACGGTGTATTACTTCAAAGCTCTTTGCTGTCCCTTAGATGCTGAATAGAGAGACAGACCTGTTAGCCCAGAGAGGGAAACTGGAATGACATCTCAAATACAATAGATCATTGCTTGCTGCATGGCCTCGCAAATAGCGTTTTTACTTTTGGCATTCAGAGGACAAGGGCTGATTGTGGCTTGCCGTTGCCTTAAAAATTGTGAGTGTTTGGCTTGAAGTTGAAAGCAGAAAAAGCGTCTTCAGGGTGGGGGGAAAAAGCAGCAAACATCAGAAAATGCCTAAGGGGACGTTCTCAAATTTGTCAAAGTGTCTTTTGAGTGTTTGCTAACTGAGAATATTAGGCACAAAACATTGCAATGAGATTAATATTGGGCTACAAAGAAAAAAGGATCTGTGAGGGTTATTTTCCTATTGATTCTCCTCCTGTAGGAGATCCTCAAAAGACACGTCCCTACGCTGGAAGCTTTTGCATGTGTGAGCATGGCTGAGGCAAGCAATAGGCTCAGAGTTGTCCTGGAAATGTATTTAATGATAGAGCTTTGGTTTTCTTGTAGAAGATGGTGAAGCCGTTAGTAGCTCCTATGAATCTTATGATGAAGAAGAGAGCAGCAAAGGGAAGTCAGCAACCCATCAGTGGCCATCCACTGAGGCCACCATTGAGCTGATGAAGGATGCCCGCATCTGTGCGTTCCTGTGGAGGAAGAAGTGGCTGGGACAGTGGGCAAAACAGCTGTGTGTTATCAAGGACACCAGGTTGCTGGTGAGTAGATCCTCCACTCTCTGCCTAAAAGAACCTATTTTCATGAGCTGGGGAAGGAAGTGACACCTCAGGCTACATTAACTAGCTGGCAAAAACAAAGTACCTCTATAAGTAATGCTTCATAAACCATGTCCCAGGGATTTGGGGATCTCATTCCATTTTAAGAAGGGACATGGGCATGGGGCTGCTGAGACGGAGACACAAGGGCAAGTATGTGGCCAAAATCCCAAACTCCCCAAATGCTGTAGATACAGTGTTCGGGGAAATTTTCTGAGGTGGTTAAGCAGAAAGCATGCTTATACCACTGGCTAACCGCATGCTTGACCCTCTAGCGGTATTTGTGAGAGATATTTCAGACTGTATATGCAAGTACATAGAGGTATGTGCATCTCTATACATGTAGAGATGTCCTTTGTGTAGTCTGTGGGTATCGCAGCCTTATAGGACCTGTAGGACTTTCATGTGTTCAGTGCACTTAATGTACATGTTTGCACTCAGCCACTTCTAGGGTTGAGTTTGCACCAGCAAGCGAGAGGGCAGGCTCCTCCGCAGCCTCTTACCTGCCCTTCCATCTTCCTTCCCCAGTGCTACAAGAGCTCCAAAGACCACAGCCCTCAGCTCGATGTGAATTTGCTGGGCTGCACTGTCATTCACAAGGAAAAGCAAGTGAGGAAGAAGGAGCACAAGCTGAAGATCATCCCCATGAACGCCGACGTCATCGTGCTGGGGCTGCAGAGTAAAGACCAGGCAGAGCAGTGGCTCAGGGTCAGTGGCGCCTTTGGGGCTTGCCCCACTAGCCGCTACCATGCTTCTACCCTGGCTTTGCTGGGAGACCGTATCTTATCTCAGTCTTGTGTTTGCATGCTCTGGCTCCCTTCCTCACTGCAAGCCCGTATACAAATACACCACTTTATTTTCATGTTCCAGGATAGCTTCTTCCTGCAGCTCCCTGCCGAGGCTGCAGAGCGACCTCCCAGCCCAGCTGCTGCGGCAGGAGGAATGTCTGGGGTAGGGGGTGGAGTGCCCAACATGAAATGGCTGAAGACGGGGGGGCATATGGCCCTTTCCCTAAGAAGGCAGCAGCAGAAGCAGCCTTTGCGGAGCCTGGGGCGGCAGCAGGGCTGCGAGGCGCTGGGGCGGCCTTTGCTGGCAGCCTCTCCCCAGCTGACTCGGATCCAGCAGTTTCTGCTGGCTGCCTGCTGCAACACCAGGAAAGTCCCCGGGGTCGCAGGGAGCATAAACCACGGTCTCTCAGGCTGCTGTGGTTTTCCCTGTCCTGGGTGGGAGGAAGAGGTATTGATCCCATTACTGCAGCTCTCTCACAGGCTGTGGCTTCTGCTTCTGCACAGGTAATCCAGGAGACCAGCGGTCTGCTGTGTGAAGGAGGCAGCGAAGGCAACCAGTACGTTCCAGATTTGCAGCGTCTCAGTTACCCAAAGGTACACCTTGTCTCTACAGAGAGAACTAGCACTAAGGCTTTTCCACTCTGCTGCTTTAATAAATAATAGTTGTAGGAGCAGTAATTTTATCTGAACAAAGACTGATATGAATGTAACCCGGCCCCTTTTCTGCTGCAAAGGAGCGTTACTGGAACAATCTTAATTTTTCTCTGCAGTCTTAATTTTGTTGCCACATCTTCCCCTAAAACTCTGACTCAGCATTGGGCTCTCCTCCATACAGGGCAGCAGCCACTATCTCATCCAATGGGACAGTTGTGCTCCACAAGAGCTTCGGAAGGGATATAGACCCTTGGACGACAGGGTTTGGGCCAGTCTCTAGTCCAGATTTAGGCAACACTGTCCTGGGGGTAGCTTGTTCCAAAACAGTGGGAGGAGAAAGAAACCTTCGTAAGTCTCTGGTGGACACCCAAAACAGACCTGTTTGGGCACCTAGCTGGCCCTCCTACGGGGACTGGCAAATGTCCCCACCAGCCAGGCTGCAGGGTAGGAGGCCATAGGGTGCCACCAGTGATGCCACCACACCACCTCAGAGGCAAGCCCCGACAGGGTGCATGTGCTGATCTGCCCGTGCCAGGCTCAGAAACAATGGGAAGGGCACAGCGTGAGTGGGCGGTTGAGGGATGCCTGTGCATCTGCTGCAGCGAGGATGGGACCTTGTAATTTAGGAGAGGGAGAAAGGCACTTGTGGTGGGTGCTGGCTGGAGGAATGGGTCACGTGCACGTGCGGAGCTTGTGTCTGGTGCTTGTTGACAGGTGGAGGTATCCGAGAGGTACTCTGCAGCCTCTGAGAGCGGGAGCAGCACGGATGGCCACCCAGAGACAGCCGAGACAAAAGATGGTAAAACCTTGCCCTGGGAATGACAGGGAAACTGGGCCATCGACCTTGTATGCAGCAAGGATTTCTGTAGCTTCTCCTGCCACTGCCACCCCAAACCGACCTGATGCAGGGTGAAAGCTGCATGTGAATTCACTGCCTGTGAATTTAATTTCAGTGCTTTTTTCCCGTAATGGGGCGACAAGTGAATGTTGGGATTCCTCAGCAGTTACAGAGTTAGGATAGGGCTTGAGAAACCTGCCCTACCACAGAGATCCTGCATGGCTCTGGGCAAGCCACTTTAGGACAGTTTGAGATGGTATAAACGCAACCTAAGTGACTTCCCTCAGAGATGTCTGCAGGGAAACTTGGAGTACCTGTGTGAAATGCTGAGCTGTCTCCAGTGGGGGAGTTACACCTTCACGCTAGGGCATCCGACTCTGGGCTTTAAGCTGCATTTCTCATCTATAAGATGGGGCAGGTAGGTACATTAAAAGAGGAGACACTCCATTGGGATGGCGGGACCCATCTATGTATCGGAGAGAGAAAAATCCATGCCGAGGACTCACCAGAGTCACCCAAAAGATGGAGCTCAGCTGCTGAGTCCTCCTACACTAGGACTTCTTCATTTTGTTGTGGTAGTGTGAAGGAAAATCCAGACTAGAAACATTCAACTTGACTTCTTACCAGGACTACCTGATGATTACACAGCCATATTCACGCATTGACTGATGTACTCGGTAGGAAAATGCTGAAGAGGTAATTTGGGCATAAGCTTTCCCCCTCCCCACCTTGAGTCCCTCTTTTAGAAAGGAAAAGACTTGAATGCAGTAAATATTTATGGATAATTGGTTTTAATTCAATTCTTTGTAGTGTAAGAAAGTGAAGGGAGGTGGGCACCTGCACAGCAACACCTGTGCAAACAGCCTTCCCACAGCTCCTGCAGCGCCCAGCATTTGGTCGGAACTAACCCAAGTTTAAAGCAGTATACATTAAGCATCGTCAGCAAATCACTTAACTGAGATTACTGGTGCTGTCTTGCTCATCATCTCCCTGGGCTTTGGGCTGTTACAGCCTGTCCCCGAGTCGCAGGTTTGCCCTCTGCAAGGGCTGTGTGTGCCGCAGTGCTGTTGGGTGCAGGACGGCAGTGCAGGCAGCTGTGGGGCAGGACACCCAGCTGGGACAGCAGGCTGTGTGTATGGCTGCGAGCTGGGAAAGCTACGCGTATGTCTCTTTCTCTTTCCTGGTAGTTAAGAAAAAGGGCACAACTGGCCTGAAACTGAGCAACCTGATGAACCTCGGGAGGAAAAAATCCAGCTCCCTGGATAGCCCAGAGAGATCCCTGGAGACTTCAAGTAAGTGGCAGCATGAGCCCCTCTGCAGGGACTTGTCTCAGGGCTGGATCTCGATGTGCAGGGCAGGATGAGCACCAGGCATCATCCTCCAACAACACGCAGGTGCCAGGCTGTCCTGCTGGGGGAGGCAGAGAGGCCACGGTCTGCGTGGTCCATGCCAGTAAATCCACGCAGTTTGTGGTGCCCCTTACACATAAGGTGACTGTGTGGCTTACAAGGGCGGGCAATAGCTCACAGGGCACTTAAGAGGAAGGGCATGTAATACCAGACATGCATGCTGAGGGCATCTGTGCTGCTCTTCCTGGGCATCAGGCCAGGGTGTGGGAGTCAGCAGGGAGAGTTGTCTGGGTCAGCTGGTATTCATCATCTGCGACCAACTTTGTCTCCAGCATGCTGCTCCAAACCTAACCTCAATTTCAATGGTTTCATTTTGAACAGATTTTTACGCTTCTTGCCCTGTTTCGTATGGATAGGACAGCTTGTCTTTGTGCTTTTGCTCTTTGCATTGCCTGTGGCTTTGTGTTGTGTGGTGATCTCAGAACTTACCCGTCAGACATTCCCATGCACAGAAATGAGTTTGGATTCCCTCTCCCCGTGGGGTGGAAAATGTGCCTAAGTAACCTGTGCTTGCTTGTAGGTTACCTGAACGTGCTAGTGAACAGCCAGTGGAAGTCCCGTTGGTGTCAGATAAAAGACGGTCACCTCCATTTCTACCAGGACAAGAACCGAAGCAAACTGGCCCAGCAGCCCCTGAGTCTGGCAGGTTGTGAAATTATCCCAGAACCAAGCCCTGATCATCTCTACTCCTTCCGTATCCTGCACAATGGGGAAGAACGGGTCATTCTGGAGGTAGGGTGTATATCTCCAAGAAAGCTCTGCTCTAAGTCATCAGTTTTGGTGTCTTAGTATGCCTAAATGCCGGTGAGGTCCTCCAGAAGAACCCTCAGTCCAGCAAAACAGAACCTGAAGCGTGGGACTTTGGTTTGTCTGCCTGTGGTCACTTAGAAGGTGTCCCACCTAGCCGGTAATCCAGGCTGTCTCTGGTGCTGGCGCCTCCAGAGGACCATTCAGCCTTCATCTTAGGCACTCATCTTAGGATGGGATGAAGGGTCCTCTGGAGGTGCCCATCTCTCTCCACTGACTATAGGATAACCTTGGATGATTAAGTTACGTGGGATGCATTTCAGATGGTTAATGTTAGATGAGAGGAATGCCACTGTAGGGGTTTAAGTCTATGGTTAGGAGGAACAGAGAACTTCATCTTCTGAAAACAGAGAGTCCCAAAGCCATGGTTCATGCGTACCAAGAAAACCGATCACAGATCTGCCCCTGAAAGTGCAAGTGAATTCATCTCCATCTGCTACTTTCCTTTGCCTGCATCCAGGATTGTTTATCTCTAATCTTAGTTCTCTCTGACGACAGCGTCATTATAGTAGGAGGCGAACAATGTGAGCAATTTCCTGTATTTTTCCAGTGGGTGGAATATTTATAGCTAAACAACTGACTTCGATGGCCTGCCACAAAGTTCGAAGGTGTTTTTGTTTAGCTTCTGATTCAGGGTATGTCTCTGTACAAGAAATTTTGCCTAATTGCAGATGTGAAGAAGAGGTGTTGGGAAAATTTACATTTTGTGAATGAAAGAATCTGTATTTTCTTGGGATGTCAGACTCAATGTACAGACTGGCTGGCTGGCAGGCTTCCCAAGGGCTGAAGTCTCTGCTAAATAAAACAGATTGAAAGCTTAAAATACACTTTCCAGTTTGGGATTTACTTGCCCTGAATTTTATGTTGTGCTTACTGCTTTAACTCCTCAAATCAAAGCAAAAGATGGCTGCATCAGCCCACCGTGTCCTCCTTCAGGTAGAAATCCCCACTACCGGGAAGTGCGTGTGGCTGTTTGCTAGAGCCGCCTTCAAGGCACTGTATTTAACTTTTCATTTTGCAAAATGCTGGACTGTTCACTGCAGCTGAGAATTTGGTACTGACCACGTCAAAGCAAGGGGCTCTCTGATCCCACTTTAAACTCTTCCCTTCCACTCTTCCCTGTGCAAACAGCCCTGGAAGGAGTTTGGGCGCACACGTAAGGAACTCGCAGGCTCCCAGGGTTCTTGGGTCTCCTTGCATGTCTGTGTTTGGCAATCCAGTTGCTGCACTCTGCTGGGCAAAATAAAATCCGCACTTTCCTCGTCAAAGCCGGCTCCCCGACAGCATCGCCAGCCCCAGAGACTTCTCTTATGCTTGTAGGCAGCTGAGTTGATCACCATTGAAAGGAAAATGCAGAAATTTCGGGAACGAATTAAGCAAAGAAAGAGCTGCATCCACATACCGTCTTCCACATTTGCGAATACGCCTGTACACAGAGTGGTACTTCTTTCTTCTTTTAAAGCAGTCTCAGGTTTAATATAGATACCCAGCCATTCATCTTTCCCCTTGCAAGCCCAGAGGACTGCCCACGTGCTTACCTACCCAAGGCTAAGCCTGCATTAGCCTTGGGAATGCAGAGAAACTGCTCTTGCAACCTGTGCTGTGTGCTCGCTTTGTAGGCAAAGTCCTCGGAGGAAATGGGCCACTGGCTGGGCCTCCTCTTGTCAGAGTCAGGTTCGAAAACAGACCCGGAGGAATTTACCTACGACTACGTGGATGCAGACAGAGTTTCCTGCATTGTGAGCGCTGCAAAGAACTCTTTCTTGTACGTCAGCAGTAATGCATGGGGCTGCAGGGACTGCGGGAGGGGAAGCAAGGCAGAGCAGGGGTCCCCTCCACTTGTGAGAGGTTGGCTGCCACACGGTTAGGTGGTGCATTCATGGCTGTGACTTGGGTTGCGTTCTTTGACCGTGCGGTATGGGACAGAAGAGCACTTGTTGTCCCACCATGACACAGTTAACGTGAGCGGCAGCTACCACGGGGTTAGGGGCATGTGCCCAGGTGGCCTTCGAAGCGGTAGGTTGGGGGAGGCTGGGCTTGGTTGGGAGAGCGTAGAGCTGTGGGCATGCAGCCGTGGTGTTCACCGTGCCACTGGAGCTGGGTGGGTGTGCTGCTGTGGTGCTGTGCCCGAGGGCTGGGCGAGCAAGGAAAGAGCTGAGGGGAAATGTAGCCCTGCTCTGGTGGCTGCTGCTTAATGGGCAACAGCAGCAGTGATCACACTGCTGCATGGCTTTACCTTCTCCTCACCTGCATCTGTCCATGTGGTCCTGCCCAGACCCTTGGACTCTCATGCCCCAAAATTCAGCACAGTGCAGCGAGACCAATCCCTCCTGATGGGATGTCTCTCTGCCTGTTCACAGCTTAATGCAGAGGAAGTACTCCGAGCCCAACACCTATATCGACAACCTGCCGAAGGGCAGGATGCAGCAGGAGGAGCTGTATGACGACGTGGATCTGCCAGACCTGCCTGCGGTAAGATGCCCCATGCCATGGGCAGTTGTCCCACTGCACCAAGCTCTGCAGGGACCACAGGCAAACATCTGGCCAGCAGGAGCCTCCAGCAGTGAAGGGGAGGGTCTTCAAACTGGGCACAGGGGATTCCCAGCCCCCAGGGAAATCCAGGCTTTTGCAACGGGGCAGAGGTGGGTGCTGGAGAGAAGCTGCTGAAGAAAAGGAGAGAGGTTTCCAGCAGGGTGCTGTAGGGATCCTCAGGCAGCTGGGATGAGACCCCACTGTTTCCATTAGCAAACAGCTTGGAGTATTTGGAGATAGATAGTGGATTTTTTGGAACCCAGTCTATCAAAATTCCTCTTGATGTCTGTGAGAGCAAGTCCTGTGTGTAAGGACAAGGCAGATGGGCTATGCTGGGGAACAGGGCTGTTCTGCTGGGAAAGGCAAAGGGGCTGGTAGGGGCTGCTATTTGTACAACAGTGCAAGATCCCTGGGTGAGACTGTTGCTACCGTTGGAAAGACCTAGTGAAGGACAGCAAGGGGGGGCTTCCCTTCAGGACACCAAAAAGCCCTGTAAGGAATGACTTCATTCCTTTAGAGCACTTGAAAGTTTATGGAAAATACCCAGATTGCCTGCGATGCTGCTGCTCTGCAGTGAGACTTTGCCTGTACATCTGGCTGCAGCAGATGGTCCCTTTTCAGGGGAACTTTCTCCTTTTGCAGGAAGATGCACCCAAGAGTGAGAGCAAACTGGAAGGGGACCAAGACAGAGTGTACCTGGACCTCACCCCAGTGAAGTCCTTCCTACACTGTGCTGGCAAGAAGTCGTGCCAGCCTTCACCCCTCAGCTCACCATCTTTAGAAAGGGCTGCAAACAAGGCTGCAGCAGAGAGCACAGCTGAGACAGCGCTCGTAGCTAAGGACGCCGAACCATGTGGCATGGCTACGGAGACCTCGGAGCAGGTACTGTCACGATGTGCAGTGTGGGGCAGGGCTTCGTCAGTGGGCCACATCCACTGCCACATCATCCCACCTCGTTTCCCCCTCCAGAAACACCCAGAGAAGCCAGAGCCTGATGAGGCACCACCACGCATGCCTGCTGTCAAAATCCAGACCCAGCAGCAGAACATTGCTTTCCCCCAGCCAGCCGCCGAGCTGCCAGCAGGCTCGGTCATGGCAGGCAGTCCCCAGCTGGTGCCCGCACACCGGCCCAAGATGCCACTGCCAGGTGAGTGGGCTGTGCACGTGGGTGCCCGGGGGTGCTGCAGCAGGGGCTTGGAGGGAGGTGGTGCTCCAGGCGTGCATTTCGCCCTGTGGTTCCGCTTGGTGCGGCTATACAGGAGCTTTGCAGTGCCTGAGGGGCTGATGAGTCTCCTGGTTGTCGACCTTCCAGACCCTCATTATTTTTGTTTCCAAATACCTGAAAAGGTTTTCCCTCCTGCTTTTTCCCGTGGCTGAGCTTGTTTTGGGTGGGTTGTTTCCAGTAGCAGCAGTGGAAACCAAGCTGGGCAAGAACAGGACAGAGGCAGAGGTGAAGCGGTTTACAGAGGAGAAGGAACGGCTGGAGAAGGAGAAGGATGAAATCCGGGCTCAGCTCACCCAGCTGCGCAAGGAGAGGCGGGAGCTGAAGGAAATGCTTGCAGGCAGCACAGGTACAGCAGGGCCCTGGGTGATACATGGAAATGAGCCAAGGTGGGACCCCGGGGAAGGAGGGGGTGATGAACCTTGCCCACCTGGGACCAGAAGGGAGACCTGGTGCTTTACACTGAGCCACATAGCCCAAATTGCACTATGTCAAGAGCTTGCTCTGTCACAGGCCCTCTTGGGGCAAAATGTTAGGAAAATGTATGGGACGTGCCCTGGTCCCTGCTCCCCTCACGAGCTCCCTGAGTTCCTGACTGGCACCAAGTTACGCCTCCCTTCACAGACAAGAGCCTGGAGCAGAGGCTGAAGGAGATAGAGGAAGAGTGCAAAAGGAAGGAGAGCCGGCGGGTGGACCTGGAGCTGAGCCTGGTAGAGGTGAAAGAGAACCTGAAGAAGGCAGAGTCTGGCCCCGTGACGCTGGGCACTGCGGTGGACACCACGCACCTGGAGAACGCAGGCCCTCGGGTACGTGGGGGGCACCTGTGGGGTGCACAGCCGCTTCCCAGCAGCTGGGCAGTCGCACAGTCTCAGCCTGCTTAATATAGTAACCAATAACAATATTATTGTAATACATAATCTTAAATAATTTTATAGATTATATACTATCTTTGTTATTAGAATACAAAATTATAATAATATAATGAGGTAACAGCAGCAGTGGGGAAGTAAAAGGTATCTGGGCCTCCGGAGAGCAGCTGTATTTCTGTGTGGGACCTTCAGCAACACCCTCCGGGACCACACAGGTCTGAGCCCAGCTCCTTCTGTGCTCCCTGAGCCATGGGTAATTTTTAGGGGTGAGATTCAGGCATCTGAATTTCTTCCTGGGAACCTGGTTCCCGTGAAACTGAGACAGTGCCTGAGCTCTGCTCCGTACTTCTGCTTGAGTCCTCAACGTCCAAACACACCACACACGTGCATCCTGGTGACTGTTCAAAATCAGCACGGCACTGAAAAACACCTCTCGGTGCAGGTGGGGTGCGACTGCTGAGTTTTTTTCTAGGAGAGGGTGGTGAAAGGCAGTAGTGTCTCTCTGAAGTCATCACGATTGCTATTGTTTTTTATTGTTGATTCAGGCAAAAAGTACCAGTCCAGCAAACAGCGCAGAGAACTCGCCCGTCAATTCAGCAACAGCTTTAAAAAACCGGCCTTTATCGGTCATGGTGACGGGGAAGGGAACAGTCCTACAGAAAGCTAAGGTAATGCTCCTGTTGGTAGAGGATTAAAATCCATCTGGGACAGCTGCCCCTTTCCCCTCCTGGCAGTGGAGAAGAAGGGCTGTGGTGGGTCTTGTGTCTTGGGCTGGGAAGCACCCCTGACTGAGCATGACTGGGAGCAGGCCAGCCTGGTTTTCATCTGTTTTTTCCATCTGGGCTTGCCCTGGCTGCGATTTAAATGAATGTATTGCTTGTCACAGAGACAACCTTGACCCACCCTGCAGCCAAAAACACTTGGGGACCAGAGGATTGGGTTGATCCTGTGCAGGTTATGGCTGCTATGGCTTGCCATATTTGATTTTTGACTAATTTGCCTTTACTCCTTGGCAGGAATGGGAGAAGAAGGGAGCTAGTTAGAACCACGTTTTTCAGAGATGGACTAAAGACTGGAATTGCCCATACATGGCCAAGGGGATTTAATCATCTGTAGGTGGAGGCTGGGTGTGCAACACAACCACACAAGTGCCTCCTCCACATCGCGCCAACTGCTCAGATGCAGCAATGGAGTCAACAGCTGCTGACAGGCATTATCCCAACTGATCTTGCTCTTTCCAGACAAGTCCCAATCACGTAGCTGAAACAGTAACAACTAGTGGCAATCCTTGCATCAAATTCCTAACCCAGTTGATGTAAACAAGAATGTTACTGTACATAGGGGTGTTTTGTGTATTTCTACTCTGAAGGTTTATCAATGAGTTATTAAGGTTTCTGTATTAGTGCCAGTAGTGGGTTCAGAAGGGGCCTCCGCTATTCTTTATACCCTGGTGGTTTTCAACCTGTTGTGGCAAACTGCAGTCAACTGAAGCCTCATCTGTCTTGCTGCCAGCCACCACTCAGCTGCAGATCATCCAGCCTTCAGTCGAGGCAGATGATACCCACACCTGGGTGATGCTTGAGACAAGAATGAGAAGCACACAGCAGCCTGCCCAAGGGATTTTTAATCAGTGTCCCGATGCATCCTAGCATGTGCTTACTCCTACCAGCCTGCTGCAGATTTGCCAGGATACCAAGGAAGATCGCTGCTCACCTGCTTGTGCTGTAAGCTGTGTTACATCCTGGTGCCACCAAGAGCTGTGGGCAAAGAAGATCTGCCAAGCAGATTCAGTTAATTTTCTTGACGATCTTGATCTGCTTCACCTGAGGAGTTTGTTCTAAAAAAAAAAAAAGAAATCAAATTTGAATGCTTGTTAATAATTTATTGAAGGCCCAGGCCTGCTCATCTGTTGGACAGGGAAGCGCAATCCCAACACACCCTTTGGGGCTTGCCCTTCCTAAGGGGAGGGGAGGTGAAGCTGTTGCCGTGCTCCTGCCCTGGCTGTGAGCACTGCTTTGCTGATGTTCCCTGGTCCCCACAGAGCCATGGCAGGCTGAGCCACCCCTGCAGCTGTACAATCTGCTGAAGAAATCCCCATGCAACAGGAGCCCCTCTGCGTGGGCAGGGCTGTCCTCCAGGCCTGGCAGGCAAGGCTGTGTCCCTGGTGGGCTGCTTGCTGTCTTGGTGCTCTCACCCTTATTTTCAAATTACTAAATTAATATAGCCTTTGGGCCCTGGCAGTGTGGCCCACAAAGACCACCCCTCTCTCTGCCCTAGCCAAGCTTTCTCATGAAAGGTGTTGTTGGACATTTGGAACCGCTAAGCTTGGAAACACTGAAATCTGAGGAGTGGAGGGGGTGTCACAAATCCATGCACCCTCTCCTCCCTGTAACCTCCTGTCACATCTGATGGCCTGGAAACACCTCAACCCATCTCCTCTGATGGTCCTTCAGCCCTGGAGCCCAGTCTGAGTAACTGGGCTGATGGTGCAGGGGCTGCAGCGGTTTTCCAACCCTGCAGAGCTAAAGCAGTACCAGTACTCTGGCTGCATTGTTCCTGGGGTCCTGCAGCTACACCACTGAGCATCACGTAGAGCCAAGGTAAACACAGACAACCCAAGTGTACCTTCCTAACCCTCGAAAACCTGCAACAGGCCTGAGGCCACCTCTAAAGGGATGCTCCTTCTTTGCAGAAACGCACAACAGCCAGGGGCAAGGGCTGTGCAGGGAGGTTTGGAGCTGCTGCTGGCACAGGGGTGAGGGAGGATGTGCTGCTGTGGGGCTCTGGGCTTGCTCGCCCCTGCCACAGAGCTGGGGTGCAACAAAGCACTTGGTCAGGATATCCTAGAGGTAAGGAAGATGCCCTCAACTCATGCTTTTTTACTTTACTTTTTTAAAGTCTCTGCTGCAGTGTAGATGGAGGAATTTGCTAATCCCAGGCCCCAGGACTTCATCAGCCCCAGCTGTCAGGCCTGTCCCTGTGCAAGTTTTGCACATAGGAAAAACACATGCAAATAAACCACTGAAACTTCTGGACCCCAGGGGATCTTCCTCTCCAAAGCACAGGGAAGCCATGGACACTATAAAGCTTTTGTTTTCCCCCAGCATGAGCTGGCAGGAGACCCTCTCTCCACCCTAAACAGATATGTAGAGAGTGTGAGTGTGTGTGTGTGTGTATATATGTGTATATATATATATATATATAAAAAATTAAAAAAATATAGTGTATATGTGTGTATATATATATATATATATATATATATACACACACACACACACACACACACTCTCTCTCTCACCAGACAGCCCGCTGTCGTCCTCCAGAAGTTGTCCAGACATTTCACAGTGGTATTGACTCAGTGACAGACGAGAGCAGCGCTGCTTTCCACACCACAGCCCAGTCAGCTTCAGTGGTCCCGCTGGGATATCGCCATCAGGGGATGATAGACATAAAGTCCTGAGCAGCAGACGTTCCCCAGATAAGAACCGTTAAACAATGTCTCTGTGTCCCCATTGTTCTCCTAACTCAAGGCATTTCCTTTGTTGTAACTGTGACCTATAAAGTGGCGCTTTAGAAAGTTTTATAATAAAATGTTGAGTATGTTATGTTACCAGTGGTGGGGTTTGGTTTTGGTTTTTTTTTTGTAATGGGGCTTGTCCCTGTTCTACGTTTGAGCAGAATTCAAGCGCATCAAACCCCTGTTAGTTACTGCAAAGTCCCTAAGCTACGCAGTCTACAACTGCGATGGACTGTATCTGAAATGATTTAGTCCTCTATAGGTGACTGACTGCACTGTCAAGCAAAGCAATTTTTGGCCAGCCAATCCACCGAAAAACAGCAATAACCCTGACAATTTGCACGAGTACATGGAACAGGCTCCTGCATCTGTCTCGGTAGCACAGTCCTCTTGCACAAAACCAGCAAGAAAAATGCATCCACTGCCTTCCTCTGGCCACTAGATAGCAACTGTGTGCAATGCTTCGTGCCTGCTGCAGTCACTGAAAGGAAAACCAGGCTGGGGTTTAGCTGGAAAGGAAGGAAAAGAGTTAGTAAAGAAAGCAGTTGAGGCCAGTGTTTACAGAACAGACACCAAACCAGAGAGGTTTTTGAAATGTCTTTTGGTGGCCGTACCACTACTAGCTCCACTCCTGCCAAAAGCTTGGGAAGGCACCATTGCTACAGCACAAAGTCCTGGGGAATGTCCCACTTCTTTACTTTCATAGGAAACCTGCCAACAAGCCCATTACTGTCCTGTCGCTCTCTGAGCCCATGAATCCCAAAAGAACAACTTGACTTGTTTTTGTGAGCTGAAACAGCAGGAGCAGCTGCTTTTGTCCTTCCCCAGCAGCGCTGCCCATCACCTATGGCCACTTTGTAACACCTCAGTATGGGCTCCAGCTGTCCCCAGTGCACCTCTGCCTTTCTATCCCCATGGAGCGTCCTGGCAGCGAACACCCAGACTGAAGGGCTTACTCACCCAAGCACCACAAAGCCCTCGAGCCTGACCCAATGCAGTCCCACCCCACGAAATATCACATTGAAGGATTTGGCCCAAAGACATGGCTGTGTAGGGAGGCAGAGCTCCTACCGCTACTGAAGGAAAACGCACAATTTAATGCTTATTGTTACTGCTTCGTTAGTTATCCCCACTGTAATTCTCATCTGTGCACAATGCAGCCAGGCCACCATGGGGCCCACAGTGCATCAACAAGCCAAAGCCTGTATTCTTCTGGAATGCAATCTGCAGCTGGAAACCATTTTTCTGAGCAAGTTTCTCACCCAAGTACCTCCAGTTCTTGTTTTGGATACATGGAGCAACCCTACACTAGCTATTGAGAGATCTCATCAGCCTGCCTAGCAAGAACTAACGGACACTTTGATTTTCAACAAGACAAGTGCCAGATTTTAAAGGAAAAAAAAAAAAAATACATGTCTCATAGTGGTAGAGAAGTTGGCCGGAATGTTTATATAAGCTGTCTGGGGGTATGAATCATATTAATTTACTTGTACCGAAGAGAGTAAGATTGCAGGCTTTTAGCAAGCTGAAGCAGCCAGCTGGCTTTAAGCAGAGCATCAGCAGACCCGGTGCCAGTGCCGCAGTACCTCTCACAGCCCAGCCCTGGGTGTCGATGCGCAAGGAGGCTGGCACAGCAGGGTCCAAAGCCCAGCTCCCCTGCTGCAGCCTCTACAGTACAAGCAACCAAGCACATTTACTCATCACAAACAGGCATGGCTTTGCTTGCTGAGGGAAGGTAAGACTAAAGGGGGTGAAATTCATGGCACCTTCTTAAATCTCTGTTTCTTAAAGGAGAAACAGGCTCTCCCCTGAAGTCAGCACCTGGCCCACAACCAGCCAGGGCTTGTCCAGCAATCTATAGAGCCAGAGTGATTCACAGCTCCATCAGTAACGGTGCAGAGATCTAACAACAACCTGGCACACACAGCGCCCTCTGCGCTCCCCTGATGCCAGACAGGATTAGCTCTGGCTTCACAGGGACCCCACCTCCTCCGTGGCTGTGCCAGGCTCAAACATCGACCCAGCCTTAAGGGAATGAGCTCCCATCTTGTAAGTTCTCATTAAGCACTTCTGATTGAATCAAAGCAAGCCTGCGAGAGTGAATTTAATAAGGGAACGTGTTGGAGACCCAAGTCCCTTTTTTTTTTTAAATTAAAATTTGCAGGAGAAAGCACCTAGAAATTAGCCAGCACCTTCCAACTCAAATTTTTAAAAAGAAGAACAAAAATAAAACAGCTCCAACAACTGCTCAGCAATGTCCTGCTAGCCTGTGGATCAGCAGGCCTCTCCAAGACCATCCCATGTATCCTGATCCTGTTATCAGCTTGGCTTTTCCCATCTCCTCCCAATGCCCCGACACCTCTTTACCTTGCAAAGTGCTTTATCCTGTACAAATGGAGATCTGACAGGTACTGCTGCTGCCAGAGCACACCTGAGCAACTGCCCAAGGCTTCAGCATTCAGCCACGTTTAGGAGGAAGGTCGTAGTCGCAGCACATCTAGATCTCTGACACACAGGGATCCCTGGGGTGTTTTGGGCACTGAGACTTCCGCCAGATGCATCCAGAGGCTAAGGGCTGGGTTTAGGCACCAGCTTTCCTGAAACTCCTCCATGACGTTCCAGTCTTGCACACCATCTCTACTTCAGAAACTGATGCATGGGGGTAGATGTATCCCATCCAGCCTTAGAATGCTGTCTCCAGCACGAGATTTTGCAGCCTGCGATTCCTGAATCACACAGACAGGTTTGTCTATCTGTGCTTAAAACCAGCGGGATGATACAACCGTAGGGTTTACCCCAACTCAGCACCCAGGCAAGGATCCTTCATCCCAGCAGAGCTCATGCACTCTAAAAATGTACTTACTAGCTACGTAATAGAATAAAAAAACCAAAGATTACATCCAAACTACACTGCCACAAGGCAAAGCACTTAGCAGCACTGCACAAACTATCCTGTAGGCAACAGAGGTAGAAGGAAAAGGTTTTAAACACCTGTAAGACGCTAGGAAAACATGTCCGAGCTCCAGAGCTGCATGCCGGAAAAGGTAAACATGCTCCAGTTTGAGAGGGAAGACCGATCCTGCACAGGACAAACGCCCGTGAGGAGTGAACTAACGACGCTGTTAGACAAACCATAGCAGGGAAACCACCACGGAGCTGCAAACCCAGCAACGTAACGGGGCAGTGAGTGTGAGAAGGCACGGCCTCTCTGACCCCTCATCACATGACAGAGCATGTGCAGGGAGGCTGGGAAGTTTTCAGAGCAGTTTGGCTGGAATCCACAGGTGCTTCTGCATCATAAAACACAAACCATGTCTCTGGATGTCAGCTGTGAATCTGATCCAGCCCCTTCTCCCGTTCTCCCTACAAGAAGAGATGACTAACAGTTTTACAGCAGAGGCAACGCTTAGCTACAGCCATGCCTTAGTAACATTAATAGATTAGTTTCTCTTTCTATCCCAAATGTCAGCCCTTCAATTAAGCTTCTACTTTGCTGTGCCTTAGGCAGCAAAGGACACAGACAATCTACTAAAGTGGCAGTGAAAAGAAAGAGGAAATTCTCCTTTCTCCTAGCCTGGTTTCTCCCACAAGGTACGACACTGTTGCTTCTGTCTCAGTGCCAGCTTTCATCCCCGCGAGTGCTTTACACCATTCTTCTTTTGACAACGAACCTGCGGAGTAATTTGTGTCTCTCTTTGTGCTATTCAAACACGGGGCCAGGACATCTGGGTTAAGGGATTTTTCTTCTTCTGGGAACAACAGATGCTATTTTCATGAGTGCTGGCAGTCACAGTTGATGTCTCTGCCTCTGCCCTGACCAGAACAGCTCCTGCTCTCCCGAGGTGATGGACGCCATGGGAAAGACAGAACAACAAGACAGTGTGAACCACAGGCCCTGTGGGAGCAATTGCATAAATTTTACAGCTTCATGGGCAAATTGATCTAATGACCCAGCGAGGCTGATGCTCTGAAGGATGCAGGCATGTGGCCAAACTGTCTTTGGAGGCACGTGAGCTATCAGAGCCCACCAGAGGCCCAGCTTCTGCTGCAGAGACCACTGCTGTGCTGAGGACAAGATCAGCTTAAAACAGCGAGGGGAGGCAGAAATGCCATTCAGCTCATCTGTCTGGGTTCAGGCCAGGACCAGCACCCTGTTCTCTCCAGCCAGCTCCAAAAGGAGAGCAAAGCAACACGGGAAAGCTCAGAGCCATAGAAACAACACCAAAAAGACAAGCTAAGACTTGACCTGGAACGGTCAAAAAAGAAGGAATAAGAGAAAAACACGTCCTGGCAAAGGAGAGAGCAAAGAGCTGGCCAGGAGGAGAAGGAAAGCATGGATGAGATCCAGGAGGAGAGGTCCAGGCCTCTTCCTCCTCCAACCTGCATGTTGTTTGCCACGTTCTGCTCCCAGCATCTATGCAAGCCACTCAGGATGTTGTCCACGTCCTGTGTCCTCTACATCAGACTGGGGCTGGCAGGTAAGAGTGAGGCTGGGATGGGAGGAATGGAGTTAAACCTGAAAGCAGACAGACCGAGGTCCCAAGACCAGCGGGATGGTACAAACCATGACTCCATCCAGAGACTGCAAGAGCCAAGATATTTGTTTGGAAATTACTGAGGGATTGCCCTTACCTGATGTGTTTGCAGCACAGGTAACTGGATTTGACCTGCGTCAAATCTAGGAGAAAAATAGCCAACATTCCTACTAAAACCAGCAACAAGCACTGACTATCATAGCTCTGCCTTGGAGTTACATAAACCACTGAATGCTCTTGCAAAACCAATCATTTTCAAACCTCTCCTTATCAAAAATACATAGCTACAAAATGCCCATGAAGCTAAACCACATTAGATCACTCCAAATAAATTCAGAGGAGAAAGCGGCATGGACAACTTCCTAAACAGAATGAGCCTCACAGTGAATTCTTCTTCCTCTTTCTCGTATTTGTCTGCCTGCCTGTAACACAACATTCACTCCAGCACCTGGCTGCCAATGCATAGTCTACATTATCCCCCTTCAGCAGGAGCTCCAGAATTGCTCAGAATTCTGCATATTTTCAGACTACCTCAAAGATCCCTCAAGAAGTCTGTCAACCAAAAAAAAAAAAATAAATAATCACACGGCACTAGAATCACAGAATGGTAGAAGTTGGAAGGGACCTCTGGAGATCATCTAGTCCAATCCCCCTGCTGGATGAGGAAATGCAAAATGCCAATAATAAGTACTTAAACACAAATATTTACTTCAATTTAAAAAGAAAGAGAGAGCACTGGGAAGCCCAGTTCGTGCAATGCAGGAACCGGGAATGGCCTCAGCACAGTCTCTGTGCTGGAGCAACTCAATCACCGCCAAGGACAGGGGTGGCTTGCTGGATGGTGCCTGCGAGTGGCAGCAAGGGTTCCCAGTCAGAGAACTGGAGCACTCCGTGCACCCGTGTCAGTGTCTCTGATCCACATGCTTTTTGGTGTGCTGGGAGCCTCTGGAGAAGTGCTGCAAACTACTTGAACTCCGCTGCACATAGGAGTGTGGAGGAAGGACCAGGGATCTCGGAGAATCTCCCCGGAGAAGTCCTGTTGTAGGAAAGAAGCACATGTGGGATAAGGGCTTTAGAATCAAGGGGTAAGTTCACGCTCTGTCCATTATAACCCAACAAGCGCCCACTTGGCCTTAGCTGGCAGACATTCCAGGCCATGGGGTGGAAGTCAGAACTCCTGGGCTCAGGTAAAGAGCACAGTACTAGGGGGCAAAAAACACTTAACCGAGAACTTCTCATTATGGGCACAGGACCACCTCTAGGCAGCTGGAGGCTCACCACCTCCTGGCCATTGCTCCCCTGCAGAAGAGGACGAAGGCAATGGGAAGGCTTTTCCACTGTGGAAAACACTGAAAGCAATAGAGGGTCACACTCCAACAGAGACGGCTCCCTCAATCAAAAGAGAGCCAGAGCTTTCTACGCCAGGAGTCAAGGAGGGTTTGTTTCCTCTAGCAGGGCAGAGGGGAAAGAGGAACAGAACAGAGTGGAAGAAGATTACCAAAATGATTAGACCTTCCTGGGCTCTTCTCACAGTCAACTCACTTGGTGAACGTGTAAAACAGGGCACAGCTTCTTGAGAAGCTCTTGTTCCCCTCAGCAGCCCAAACCTCTCTATTTCCTGTGTGACACCAAGACCCGGCCACCAAATAGCTGCCCAAGAACACGGCCACATCTCTGCTCAAGGGAGAGGTGGAGATGTGGGATCCGTTCAGAGGGGCTGCGCAGAATGATGAAATCTGCTGCGGCTGCCATCTGCTAATCCTTACTGCTCTCGCAGTGGGGTCCTTCCCAGCCGTGGCATTCGCACCGGTAGCTCCCAGGCCCAAGGATGCAGACACCTTGGTTCATGCACGGGTTGGGTTTGCACAGGTTCACGGGGCTTTTTGCTTCTGCAACAAACACAAGCAGAACAGAAGGCTCAGGCACATCTACAGAGTATTAATAGGGAGCACCCACATCCATCAGGAAGGCTGCAAAAATAACAGCAACTATATACACCACACATCAGCAAATGTCATCTAGAACTAATGGGATGGGAAAACCACATTAACACGGCAGAAGGTGGAAGGACACAACCCTGTCTTGACACAGAGGACCAGCTCATCTGCATTTAACCTAGAGAAAAGGAAGAAAAACGGCTTTGCTAAATGTTCTGATCTGGAGGCTAATATTCCTAATAAAGCTTAAAAGAGTGATGTCACGTTAAGCCAAAGGTCAAAGAAAAGCAAAATGGAGCCTCTTCAGAGCTGTGCACTGAACACACAAGCACCTCTAACTCCCCCAGATCCAGCCACTGCCAATGCAGAGCAAGACACCTGCCCTGCTCCAATCAGTTTACAACCCCAAATGCCACTGGAGTTCAGACCCCGTTTCGCCCTGGAGAGGACCTGAGTTTACCTCAGAGAGGAGCAAGGACAAGAAGACAGCTGAGAAGCAGGGATGGCATGAATGGAAAAATCTCTGGGCTTCTTTTCTAGGAGGTTTGAGAGAAAAGCCTGCAACCACAGCCCAAGTTGTTATTAGCTCAGTTCTTGTGAAGTATGTGACAGCTTTCCCAACCCTCTTAACACAGCAGAGCCCAGCTGTCAGCAGGGCTGGCAATGTTTCATGCTGCCTTGCTGTGAATATGTTAGGTTAAGTAGCAGCATCCCAGAGGGATTTGCTTCCAGTCTGCTGGCAACTCCACGGCAGCGTTGGTAAGGGTGTGAAATTCCTCTGCTGAACAACTACATGGTGTAGACTCTGCATCTCCTAGCCTTGCCTTTTGCTCCACAGTACAAAAAGCACACAGAGTACGAAAAGCAGGAGAAGGAAAGAATATGAATTCTATTCCCACCCATCAGGACAGCTACTGCTTACCGCACGTTGTACTCATTCTCACGCATCAAGTTCGCACATCAACTCTCAACCTACACCCAAGACAGGCAAAATTATCTTTGAAACTCACTTTTTTGACAGTCAAACTCTAGATCTGAGACATCTCAATCTTTAGTTCCTGTTGATTTTGCATGAAGCCAAGTTGGCTTCAACAACATTTTTGTTGCCATGAGACATCCCAGATGGGGTCCTGCCTGACAGCGTATCCCTAGGAATAGGCGCTTTCACCTTCATGGTAGGGTGGCAGACCCGCTGGCAATGAAAGCTGGAGGGACCTCTTGGACCCACTACCCATCTTCCAGGTGCTGGCTGCTCCCCAGAGAGCTCTCCCGTGGTGCTCTGCTCCACAGGCCCTGTGTCTACCACTTCCCTCCACAGCCTCCCCACAGCATAACCTCACGGTCCCTGTTTGGGGCAATCATGCTATTCCACCCAGACACCATTTCTCTGAACTCAATCCTATTGTTAACACACTATCATCTTAAGTAAGCTCCTTGCACTTCAGGGATTATATCTCCGTTGATGATCTCAAGAGTGTATTTCCATTAATAGGATTCATATATAGGTAATGCTTGCGATCTTTTCTCCTAGGGCCTGGATCTTTTTTTTCTGATCTCTTTTCCTCTGAGCCTCAGAATAAACACGGTATTTCAGGTGTCTGTTTTTCACATACTTTTATCGTGAGTCATAAATTTTTTTAAGTCCTTTCACAAACAGTGATTCTGTTATTGAGCCTTGGACTTGGAACAGAAGACTGAAAGAAGGGCTTATCTTTACATCACCCTTGGTCCCAGCCTATCTCGTACAAACAGGGACTACCTGCACGTGAAATGAAAGCAGCAATTCAGTCTCAGGAAATGATATGTTATTACCCTGACTCATTGAACCTTGCCGCTCTTCCCCTTCATCCGTGGCCTTAATTTCACGGTACAGTAGATTGTTTTTATAATAACACAGCTGAAAATACCACCGCAATAAGAGCACACGGAAAAGCTCCAGGCAGAAACCATCCGCCAGGAGACCGGCTCCTCACCCCAAAGAGACGGCGCTGTCGTTCTTTCTAACCCTGAAGGAGCAATGGGCATGCCCAGAGATTAAAAGGATCTTTGACTATGCTGAAGCTCAACATGCTGCTTCTTTTGATCTTACAAATGGGTTAAAACATAACAAAAGCAAATAGCTAGATGTTAAACTTGGACTATTTTGAATGAGAAACAAGGCACGGCATTTAACTAGAAGCACCTTCACCACTGCTAATGTCTCAAACCAGGGCTGCTATCCTTTCTGAAAAGCTGATTTCCATCAAACACAGGCACTCACACTCAACACGCAAGTGTTTCAAACTTGGTATCGCAGTCAGTTTTTTCCAGCTGGGGACTTGCCCTCAGGACACAAAGTTTTGAGGAAAGTGCCCTTTTCTTTTTTTCGCACAAACATGAGCTTTTACATGAAGATTTGAAAACTCTTCCCTCTTGAACGCTTTGGAGATAAGGATTTGGTCCTGCAAATAAAATTACAAACACTTGGGCACAAACCTGTTGAACAAGACAGCAGAGACCTCACTGAGGGACTGACTCTGTAGAAATGTGTCCCCTTACCACACGCACCACCCCAACACTGCAGGGGGTACAGCAACACACAGCAAATTCTACAGGCTTAAAGCAACATCAGAAAATGAGCAAACTTCTTTCTCTTTCAGGGAAGGCAGAATTTAGACCTGGCAGAGCTGGAAAGAGCCAGTCACACTAAGCCCAGTCTCACCCACTGGACTGAATCGTAAGAAAGCTGGTTCCTATTCCTATAGGAATGCTTTGGACAATTGCCACATACCTATGCCACAGTTTCCCCACCTGTAAAATGCAAAGGACTGTATCAAGCTCACTCTGTAAATCAGAAAATCTATGATAATAATGGCTACAGAAGAAAGTCCCCGCTATGCCTGTTTTACAAAGTCTACCACCAGTTGGTGACATCAGCATAACGAGCAAGGATGGGATGTTCTCACCTTCACAGATTCTTTCCAAGATAAGGTCTTGGTAATGCTGCAGGTCTTCATAGGAAGACATGTGGACCAGGTGGCTGGGAGACCCAGCAACCCTCAGCAGCGTGTCCCTCTGTGCATTCCCAATGACAACCACAAACACCAAGATGCCATTGTCCCTCAGCTGCTGAGCGGGGGCAGCTGCATCCTCCATGCCACCTCCATTTGTGAGCACCACCACTGCCTTGTTGACACCAGGTCTTGCTCCTTTCTGCACTGTCATCACGTCGCCATAGATATGCAGCAAGGCGCTGCCAGCAGAGGACGGGTCCCCGAGGAAAGGCACCTGGTCAGTCGCTTGGAGGAGAGCTGAATTGCTCATGTGGGTGTCCAAAGTAAACACAGTGTGAGCTTTGCTGCCATAGACCACAAGAGCAATTTGGGTGACATCCCGGTCAATGTTGAAGTGCAAAAAGCTGCTCCTGACAAAGTCCCTCAGCCGCAGGAAACTCTCCAGGCCAACTCCAGCTGAGGCATCCACTGCAAACACCAAATCAAGAGACTGCGCCTGGCAGCCTGGATAAAAGAGTGCAAATATGGTATTTTTCAGAGTGTGTATGTACTCCTTCCTGACAAAAAAAAACCATCAGGGGGAGAAATGGTGGGCAAAATTCATCACTGCTGATGCCTGACTGAAGGGTGATCTATGACCCTTTCACACCAATAGGTAAGAGAGCCATCATAAAAAGCAGCGATGGAAGGTTAGTCCCTGGATCTGTGACTGTCACAAACAAAACAAGGACATTCATCCATCTGTCCTTCCCTCCTCCCCAGTGGAGTTCAGAAGACCTCCTCATGGTTTGACAAACTCATCCCACAATGCCCGTATCACAGTCTTACCTTCAGGATTGTCCACACTGCAGATTCTTCTCTGCAGCTCTGGGATCCTGTTGAACAGGTCCTGGGGGTCCAAGTAGGCAATTGTCTGCTTTGGATTGCCAGTCACCTTGGTCAGCTCTGCTCTCATGAAGCTGCTGCCTACACCGATCAAGAAGAGATCTCGGTCCCTCGCGTACTTAGCGGCTTCTGTCACTGGATCCTGAGACATTGAGTCAGTGAGCAAGACAACCACGCGTGGTAGGTCATCGCGTATATCTGCAAAGACTGGGGTGCTCCTAAAACCGTGCTGTGCAATGTACTGCAGGGCCCTGCCTGTCAGGGTTCCTCCTCCACTGAAATTCAAAGCATCAATGCTCTTCATGAGACTGAATGCATCCTTGTGCTGTCCCACTTCAATGGGTATCCTGACGTCATTATCGTACTGGGCCACCCCCACGTTCATTGGTGAGTCCTGGCCCATCACTGCTTGAAGGAACCTCTTGAGAAACGCTTTGTAGCGTAGGAACCCTTCCAGTGTGACCCCTGCCGAGCTGTCCATCAGGAAAAGGAGATCAACGCTGCACTCGAGGCTCAGCTTTGGTGCTGAAAACGGAGACAGAGATTTGTCATACGCAGGGCAAAAAGACAAGCATGCCAGGCACCTCAGCTGGGGCCTGCTGGAAGCCCTGTGGTGTGAGGAGAAGGGACATTGTGTCCAGTAACCTAAATGATTTGCCAGACGTGGCATGAGTTGGAGGACAACTGTGCCAGGAGTGCTCTTTATCTTGGCTGGATACCACATAAGCCTTTAGAGATAGGAAATATTTAAGGGAGTCTGGGGGGATTCCTGGACTTTTGGATGGCAAACTTCAAATTAGAAATTACAACCCCACTCTCAGTTCTCTGGGGAAAACACTCCGAGTTTCAGTATAACGTGGAGACAGGAGAGAGTCCAAGCACAGACCCTCATCTGTAACACCCTGTGACACTTTAAAGTGGGAGTCTTGACTCTGGGGGAAGTAAGTACAAAGCATTTTCTGAAGAACGGTACCTTTTTGGGTTTCTTACACAGAACCCCCAAAATCAGGAGTCCCTCCTGGGCCCATGTGTGCAGGCAGGGGACCTACAGACATACTTAAGCATCTCTCCCAGTTTCTCTGTTCTTCTGCTCGCATGGCACCTGCGCTTACAAACAAAAGCAGCCACACCAGGGTGAGACGGTCAGTATTGGTGCTGTCCATAACCACAAGGTTTCTGAGCAGCCAGACTCAGCCACTGGGCCTGACCCAGTCAGAACCAGCACGAGAGAAAACTCGTCCTGGCTCCCAGAGAAAAGTCCAAAGGCTGCAGCCCAACACCGGTTGTCCCCATGGCTGTACAACATGCACCGCAAAGGCAGGGCACAGCCGAGGCGGAAGGAGGGAGAGCACAGGTTCACACCTACCGCAGTGGATGTCTCCTCCGTACCCCACCGGGCAGAGGCAGTGGTATTTGTCCAGTCCCTCCGGGACACACGTGCCCCCATTCTGGCATGGCTGGGAGTCACAAGGGTCTAAACGGAACCAGGGAAGGGAAAGACAGGGAATCAGCAGGGAGCCCCTTCCCATCCTGTGCCAGTGTGAACATTGCCATTAATAGAAAAGGGGCCAAACCTTTGTCTGTCTTGCTGCAGAGTTTGAACTAATGCAGGGCCACGTGCACCCTCACTCACCTCCATGGCAATTTCATTTTGGGATGGCTCTTCAACACGCCGCGGTGAAGAGAGCAAACCAGACTGTGATCTCACTTCATTTGCTTTGGAATAACACCGATGAAGTTACGTTTGTGTAAATACAGAATTGCTAAAGGTCATGCAGCCCTTCCACACTTGCACCAGCAATGAAGGGATCAGAGTCTGGCCTGCTGCTTGGCAACACTGTACTGACAAAGAAAATAAAGCCACCGTCATCTGAACCAGCAACAGCATGGGGTTAAGGGCAGAACTCAAGGACTATAGCTATTTCCACAGTCACAAAACCAGACTGGCAATTAGCAAATGTCAGGTTCCCTGCTAAACTGATGATGTTCATGGTACCAGGTGAATGAGTGGAGGCATCTCATGGCATACTCCCCTAGCTGGAGAGCAGTGACTCCTCACAGGCATTGGGAAGCAGTGCAAGCCTCTGCCCCAGGAACATGAGCAGATGAGGATTAACTGGCTCCTCAAGTGGAAGGAGAAATAACAGGGAGATATTTTAACCCAAAAGAACTCTGGTCATTGATAGCAACGAGATAAAAAAAAGGGGACATGATATCAACTTCTTGCTAAACATCACAACCTCTCACTAAGAACAAAATTTTGAGAAGCGAGAGTAAAAACCCGTCTTTTTATTCTTTATTTATTACTCTTCCTGCTTTGTAAATAATTTTTTTAAAAAGGCAAAGTCCTACCTGGACACACAGTCCGGAAGCATCTGGATGGGTGTTTTATCAAGACTCTCTTCCATCTGAAATAAGAAGAATAAAAACTATCACGAATTTAAAGATTAAGAAGGTATCTTCAAGGTTGCCCTTACTATGTCTTAAATGGAACAAATTTTCCTTTGAACATGCAATTTTTCAGAACAAGTATTTAAAAAGGAAATGTCCATTCTGAGTTGGGTGGCAAAAAGAAAAACATCATTTCATCAAATCTGTTCTTTTGTTTTTGAATACTACTTTAATATTTTACATTTAAAGATGTATTTTTAAAGCTCCAAATTATTTTTTTTTTAGTTGCTACAGAAGAGATGTTAAACTTTCTTTCTGTAAGTTGGAATGAAAATTTTACATTAGTGAGAATTTCTTATGCAATATTAATTCTAGTATCTAACTTATCCAGCCGTAACAACTAGTGGACAAGCAAGGTTTAGACTGGGAGGAAATCCTCAGGCCTCAGCTGAGCTTCCCAGTGGGATTTTTCAGCTTCCTCTGTAATTTCCCTGCCCTATGGCGATATGGAAAAAAACAAAACAAAACACCCCACCTTAGAACAAGAGTGTATATTTGCCACATGTAAGGTGGCAGCTAATATCAGTTCCTGACAATGAGATGATTTCTGCTTTAAACTTCCACCCCCGTTAATCAGTTTTCTGTTTCTCTAATACCCATGGCTTCACGATGCCACTAATCTTCCAGTGCCTTACAACTACTGCAACGCGCAGCAGTTGTGGCCAAACCCATCACTTTCAGGATGCCATAAGCAAGCCACGAGCTGCTCTGCTTTCCCATGTTGGCTCTGAGGTACAAGTATCTGGAAACGCTCACAGCCATTAGGACACATCTGAAGGTGTCCATACAATCATCCCCCAGTATATCCACGTAGCAGGCCATCAACGCACAGCCCAGATCTGGGGTGATTTTCAAACATTCATCTGACTGCGTGGTATTAAAATAAACACATGAAGCACGCCTTCAAAGGAAAAACAATCCCCCCTATCAATTTCCGTACATGACCACCTTCACTCAGCTCTCGTTATAAGCAAAGAGAGCATGAAGCTGCCTTTCCCTTCCCAGCTCATTTTTAAAGCATTTCTCCTGCTACAGTGACTGCAGTGACAATACTACTTGAAAGATGTGACATGCTTTATTGGTTTTCAGCTCCAGCCTCCTCTCCCTGGGCGAGAGGACATTTCCCGCACGCAGCTCACTGCCATCGACCTCTCAACGCAGCTCTTTGAGTGCATCCCGGTTTTGGCTCTGCTGCACCACGACTGTGCAGCACTTCTGCCAGTGACTGGAGCCTGTCCCTAGGAAAGTCCTTCCCAAGCTCCCCAGGGCAGCCAAGCAAATGAAAAGGGGCTTCTCTGAAGGGAAGAAAGCCTGAGTGGACAAAACCAGAACTAACGCCCACACAGGGAGCCAGACCTAGAAACCCCCTGCAGCACAGAGTCCCTACAGAGATGTAAACCTCAAAGCACCTTGGTTCAACAGGTAAGAAACTAACCCCAATGCCATTTGTAATATTTATGGTGCTCTTGGGCTAATCATCTTCTGCTTCTTTGTCTCAGCTTACCCTTTGCTTCTCGGATTAGCCAATGGTCAGAGCAGGGACAGACTCTTGCTAGGTTAGAGGACATGTTTGCATCAGTCTTCTGAGGGATCTGCATCCCAGTAAGGAGTTAAGTTCAGATAAAGGCCCCATTACTGTATCTCTCATCTTCTCTCAGCTCCACTCAACTTTTAGAGATGTGGGTGTCCAACTCACCTGTAGAAAGGGCACAGCGACGCACGCACTGCATTTGGCTGCTTTGAGCCTTTCCAACAGACATGGTTTCCAGCCAGCTCTTTCACAGTCTCCAGGGTCCTGCGTTCACAAGGGTGGGATTCAACTTTGCAGCCTGTAGCAAAGAACAAACGCAAACTAGGATCAATTGCCTGAAAATACTAAGCTTCTGTGGGAGTAGAGCACCATTTTGAAATGGGTTAGTCTTTCTCACCTACCTGCCAAAACTAGACCAGGCAGTGCTTCAAAGAGCCTCCATGAGACCCCAGAAGAGAAAATTTCTGTCAACAAGCTCACCAGCCTACCCCACTTTCTAGGATGCTGACCAGTCAGCCACCTTTGCTTTGCTATAAAACTCGCGCTGCTCAGTTCAGGGTTCAGTGACAACTTTTCAGCCCCTCTAGTGCCTTCACCATTAATGTATTTGATTTTCTTCTACCTTTGAACAACTCTAGTTCTCTTTTCCATCTCTTGCAAGCTCCTGGTGGCCTCCCCTTAACACACATCCGAGATTAGAAGATTTAACACAACTGTATTTATCCCTCTATCCCCCATGACACAAGCAAGGACCAATATTCCCATTTCCAGAGGTGAACCAAAACAGAAAATTTAGGATCCTGCAGCTTGCAGGTATTTGGAGAGGTAGCTGGCAAGCACACCATCCAGTCTAGGCACCAGAAGCAGGTTACCTCTAAGCGCAACCTCTGCTAATTCCTCTGTATGCTTTCTGACACTGCCTCATCTTTCTCACTCACTGACATGGCCCAAGCTCAAAGCATGGGCACGAAGAAGGAGCCAGGACAGGGGTTACCCGGAGCGGTGGTGCTGCAGACAGAGCCAGTGAGGGTGCTGTACAGGCCGTTGGCAGCATCGTCGGCATCTCCAGCAAAGAGCACGTGCTGCTCGGTGGGCTCACTAGCCAGCACGTGCAGCTCCTCCCATCTGCTGAGCAAGGGGAGGGATCAACCTGTGTCATGAGACCCTTAGTCACCCCCAAATAATTCAGCATCAAAACCCGCCCCGTGCAGCAAGTAGAATGCTGATGCAAAACCATGACACCCTTCAAACAGTTTTCAAGATTCTGGCGGCGTGTTTAGTTTCAGGTAGTGGTGTAGCTCTACTCAGTGGAAGAGCTTCCTTCCCCAACTCTGGTCCTCCTTCTACACCAGCCACCAAATTAGCGTTTCCTCCATGGCTGTCTTACCCTGAAAATTCCCCTTTTCTCTTTCCAAAACTCCTGTCTAGCACAAGACCATCCCTCCCTCGCTAGGACTTTGCCATTTGGCTAGCTGGCCCTCCATGTCCAACTCTGTGGAAAGTTTCCTACCTTGGAAACTTGATTCCCACTGCAAAAACCCTGATGCGTCTCTCCTTCACCCGCATTGCAGGCATTGCAGTGCTGCCCTGGGACTTTCCATCCGAAATGACCACCAGGACTTCAGGGATGCTTGAGTTTCTGCCACCAGGGAATCCCTTGTGGAGAACGTACTTCAGAGCCCGACCTGTCTCTGTACTCCCACCTCTAGAAAGGAGATAAAAATCAAAAAACAGAAATCAAAGCTCTTTTCCTGAGATTGAATTTACCGCTCTATTTCCAAATTTCCACCTTCTGGTAGTGGGTAACTTCGCATATTTCTGCCTGTTGCCAGAGAACCGATCCACAGAGATGTCTAATCCTGCCATTCTTGTCATCTTCCTACCCATAGGTCCCATCTACTCATCCTTACCTCCCTCCTCTCCAACCCAGAATAGTCTCCAGAAGACTTGTAAGACACAGCAGAGCGTTCCTGCAATGAGAGGAGGAACCTCTCGGGTATTTGAGTTTTATTTCCAGCTTTGACAAATGCCTCAACTGCTTCTGTTTTTCCATCTGAAAATCGCATTCACTTCTTTAAGAGTTGCGCGGAAATGCTGATTTACAACGAGCTCTTGTATTCCAGTCAGAAACACAGTACGAGTGGGCAAAATAAACAAAGACCAGCATCTCAAAGTGTCTTCCTTTCTCTTGAAGCACAAACGCGATATACATTCTTGTCACGTATCATCCCTTTCCCTCCGTGGCACTTTACGCTGTTCTTGGACCAAGAGCTCAGGCAGGGAGCTATGCGTCCCAGCTTGTAATTGAGAGCCTGCAGTCCAGCAGTGTGCAGAGTCCTTGCCTTTTTCTCCCTGGCTGATCTGCAGGTTAATGTGATTTTCCCCAAAAAGTCATTTGTCCATCCTGTAGTAAACCTTCTGAAAATACGAATGCTGAAAGCTTCTTAGTGTATCCCTAGAAACTCAGAAGGACTGAACACCAGGCATGTTTTTTGGGGGGTTTCTCCAGTACATTTTACACTAGGAAAGTAAACATAGCCACCCAATGCTCCAGTTGTCTAAACTCAAAACCATCAGCCTCAGTTCACGCAAGCTCTATCTACACCACACTTCCCGTTTTGGAGATGGGAGCCAGTCACCTTTATATTTTGACAGTCCTTGAATTCTGCCCTGAAGAAGGAAACATTTCTAAGGTAGAAAGCGGTTAGTTCAATACTCAGCAATCCTCCCAGTAGCAAAGTACTAAAACCCACACAAAGACTTGGATGCCAAAGGGGGCACATTCCAGTGGTGACATAAATCAGCAGGTAAAATGTGCTGCTGCCAAGCATTAGGGAATGGCAGACACCAAAGCCTTGCAGCTGTGCAGTAAGTCCCAAGGAAAAGCAAACCCGAATGCAACTTCAGTATAAAATAAGTTACAGCTTGCCAGAGAACAGCTTGTCAAAGATGCTTTAGAAATCCTGAGACTCATTTCTTGTGGGATTATTAAAGATTTGGTGACTGCTGGATGCCTCCTTAACCTAAGAGGCTGACTGCCCTGCTGAGCCCATAGATACAGGAGCTGTCTGTTTGAGAGGCATGCTGCACATCAGCACCAAGCCCAGGGAGGGAGAAGAGAGGTCCCTCTGCTGCCCAGAAGAAGAGCTGCTCGCAGCAGGCACACAGGGCTACGGCCAGTGTCTGCACAGAGCTAGGACCTCTTTGGTGATGGCATACTGGATGTGAACTGGGAAGGATCCCCTCATTGCAGAGGGTGCTGAAAATAAAGCAAAAGGGAATAAAAAAAGGGGAGTGCTATACTTACACAGAGGTCTAGAAGGGAAAGGACAAGGTGTGGTTGTTTTCGTGGACGACACATTTGCTCTAGTTGTTACTTCTTGCTAGCGAGCACCGTGGGGCAGGGACTGTCCTCCTCTGCTTTAAAAACTTAATTTTCAATAACTGTTAGAGGCATTTACTCGAGACTGGGCTCTGTGTCCTATGTACCATGAAATGTCATCAAAATTATACACAAGATGATCATATCTGTCAGGCTGAGGCAGGAAAGATTACATTGTGAGCCAAGCACTGAAATTTTACTTGAGTAAAAGCCATGGGTGACCTAACAGAGACTTTGGAGAGGAGGTAGGGGATAGTCTCACCTCTGCCTTTCAGGGCAAGGTTTGGTGGACTGTGCAGCTGGATCCCAAGGCAGCTGGGTGAAATGAGCCCCAGGTACCCCAATTCCCTATCTAGCTCCCACACTCAGAGACTTAGGCTACCCAGGCACCCCAGCCCCTGGTGCCGGCCACCTGACGCAACCACCTCAGGCTTCACATCAACCACCTACATTTCCCACTCAGTCATCACCAGGCCAAGACCTTGCTACAACACAATACACTAGGGAAAAGCCTTTTGTCGCCTGTAAAACTAAGGACAATCTGCACTGCAAGTTCTTCAACTATTGTCACCAGCTTTGATCTCTGCCTGCAACATACTATATCTCTTTTTGTTGTTGGAAGGCTAAACATTCATTTATCTTGAAGGGGGATATCCTGCACGGACATGAATCTCCCTCTTCCTTTCTTGATAGGTCTCCATCTGCACAACACAGGAGGTCTGTAACGTGCCGTCCCGACTGGACATTTGATACCAGAGAGAGCCCAGCTCACTGGGAACACACTCCAGACCTGTTCATAACTAAGTCACTACATCAGAGGAGACATTTCCAGCTGTCTTCTAATTCTGTCCAAGAAGCTGTGCTATAAACCACTTCCGATGATTGCCTTTGAGGGCTGCTTTTATTGCCATCCAGAGCAACCAAGGGAAACCAAGCCACAAGTGATACTCCGTTCTTGGAGGCATCATGATCTCCTCCACACAAACACACCTCATTTGCTTTCTGAACATCCCTCCTGTGCATCAGCACCCGATTTGGTTGTTCGAGAAATGCATCTGATCACACCAAAGTTCATTTGTTTCTGTCTACTTTCTGATTTTCACAGAAACTTCTTAATTCAGTATATGCAGGGCCCTTTTGCTTTGAACTTCTTTCTTCAGGTACGTCCTCCCCTGCACTCCTCCATTTCAAAGCATACTCAATGACTGTGCGGTCATACCATATCCAAATCTGCCTTTTCCTGACCAGACACCAGTAGCTGTCAGACACTCCAGTGAGAAGTGCTGCGCACGAGGGAAAATACATCGTACATAGTCAGGTTGATGACTAAATCTTGAACTCAGCAAGCTGTGCCCATGTGAGCCCTCAGGACAGGAAAAAGCTAATAGAAAGTCTCTGCATCAAAGCTTATTAAATTTGGCTCCTTATTGATTTGCATTTGGAGGTTCGCTGGGTTTTGACATAGTGGATGTGAGTTTAAGGTATTACTCTAATAAGGAGTTTCTGAAGCCGAAGGAGATGTGGACTTTACCTGCCGCCTTTTCTCAAAAACAGCACTATGAAGGTTTCTCTCCTGTAATCAGCCATGGATTTGTATGAAAGAAACTGCTAAGACACTTAGCTTTGGGGATCACCACCAAAACTGGTTGAAATTGGCCAATGAACTCAAAAGCTATTTGGAAGAGGTTCACAGAGAGAGACCAATAGTCTCTAGATAAATCACAAAAGCTTCACTTCAGTCTGATGCTGCCTCCTTTCAAGCGCTCTCAGTGTCATGTCCAGAGCTCAGGGCTGAAGTTAGAAAATGCCTCACTGGCCGAACGCTCATCAGAAGCACATCAAGGAGCCTCTCTACCAAGATGTCAAACACCCCGTCTTTTCAGAAGCCAACTGGAATCCATCCGTAACTATTTTATTTACTTCGAAATGTCAGCTTTTCATTTAAACTGGATGAAATGGCCGAGCACAAGGTCATTATCTGTTTGATCTGTCAGCATCCATGTGTTGTCATCAAGCAATTTCAGTGCCAGACACCAAACACTGCTTCACTTTCTCTGCTCTCACAGACTTTTAAGCAACAGCCAAAGAGGAGGAACGTATCTTGTTTCTGTGAAGTTTTTCCTGTAACATTACACAAGAGGTTTTCTTGATTTGCTAAACATATCAAAAGCAATACAACAAAACCCCGCCAATTGATCTGGCTTGAAAAAGTCAAAAGTGATGACATTTGCTTGCAATATGTACACCATGCTGAGAGCAGCACACATCCGTGAGAAATGTTGAGCTAACCTTTAGACCTAATGCAGGTCAGCTAAAGAGAGTAAACGCCCGCAGACCATACCCATACCACATCTATCATCAAAACAAGTGTTATTTTGGGGTGGCTGTCAGATCCTTTGTAGATTCAAATGTATTTCTCGGAGATGGAAAGTCTGGATTTTGAGAGGCTCAAAGGACAGTGCTTCTTTGGGCTTCTGGCTCCATTTTCTGAGGTCATGGGAAGACATTCAAATCTTAACATTCAGGAAGAAAGGTTTCCATCTGAAAATCTGATCCTCTTGAATTCAGCAGACACACACGCACAGATATCTAGAGACCAGCAATTCGTCACTGCCTCGTAGGACAAAGGAAACTGTAACCACCAAAAAATGAAGATGCACGCCACCCTGCCTCTGCTCGGCCATGCGGGAACACCATGCTTGCTTTTCCCTGGAAGGATATAACCCACCACTTGGCATAGATCACCAGAGAAACCTGCCAGGAGGCTCATGGAAAACTCTCCCCTATTTACCAGGTTATAGTGGGACAGGGAAAACTTTATCCCCTCTCAGCTTTCACTGACAAAGTCAGACCAGGTTGCACGTTTTCAGCAGACTGTGGATTACGGACCACAGACAGTGTTCCTGAGTCCTCGTCCCCAGGGGCATCACGTTGGTGTATGCACAGCAGAGGCGGAGATGCCTGGACCTCAAAAAACTCTCAGTCCAGAGATCATTCATAGCCCAGAAAAAGAGAAGAGCTGTAAAATAAGCTGACCTGAACACAATCCTCTTGATTCTCTCTTTCACTTCTTGCTTGGTTAGATAGGAATCCAGTGGGAATTCAAGGTGGGGAGCTGAGCTAAACTGTATCATTCCCACGCGGACCTAAAAGAAAACGTTAAAGATTCTGAAAGGTGCCTGTGAGCGTTTTACTCTTTTATCAATTTACAGATTTGGGAACACTATCCCGATTCGAGACAAACACTGTTTTGCATGTTGAGACACTGGCCATTTCAAAAAAAAGAGAAAAAGAGCATAAACCACAGCATTACCTATACAGACTATCGACAAGGCAAAAAAGTTCATCTGCAAACAACAGGAGCCTCTGCTGCAGTTACAGGCAGCTCAAGATCTATATTTATCCATTCAGAGCAGCTAGTAGCCTCAAGGACAGTAAGTTTATAAATAACACCTTTTATACCAAGCCATTTGTACACTGTGCAGGCAATCTTTCCATTACTAAAAGCAGCTCCCTCTGGCACTGAGCACAGTAGGCAACACAAAGCAATTATTCTCTCCTACCTCCTCTAAAACCATTTTCTATCAATCAAAATGCCTGAAAATGTAAACAGACTAAACAGTCTGTATTAGGCAATACGTCCAGAATATTTCACTGAAGCCTTACAAGAAATTTTATGGAATGTGACAACTTCAAAGATGAAAAGGTTACCGATTTTCAGTTCAGTCTATGTGAGGATTAAGATAAAAACTAGGGGAAGGATGGTATTTAAAAAAAAAAAAACAACCACCAAACCTGCAAATATTAAACGTTCACATTCTTTTGCCTAAGCCTACAGTTCACTTAGTTCCTAGATGCAAGTTTCTACTTTCAGTCAATTTAGTATAAGCCATGAAAAGGGAACGCCCATTTAACTGGAGGCACCCAGCATCTTGCAAAGCCTCGCGCACACGCTTTGACCCCTTACCATCACTGCCCAGGCTACAGGAAGCCTCCTGTGTTGTGTGGCTGTAAACTGAGATCTGAAGGGTGAAAGAGCTCTTCGGCGAGGAAGAATGCTCCAAGGCCCCTGGCTAGGGACAACATGATGTGAGACTGGATGCACAGCTGGAACTGCAGCTGGGTCTGCTTGAGATCCCCTGCAGAAACCCCAGGATGTGCCATTCAGGCCCAGAGGTGCCTTGAGGATGGCTCCAGGGAGCAGGTAAGACCTGAGGGAGCCCAGGGTGCAGCTTCCACCAGTCCGTTCAGACACACGGCACCCAAAATTAGACTTTGATTTGAGCCAAGGTCTGGAATAGGAATGGATAGGAAAGAACTCAGCATAACCATGCTTGTCTGTTTATTTTAGCATTTTACACCGAGTATCTGTAAACACCAGCTGCTTGGACTCCTGCTGGCAGCCTCAGCTGTGCAGTCCCATGCTCTTTTCTCCAGTGAGCACCAGCACCGAAGTGCACTGCACCACTAGCAAGTGGGGAGTGCAATGACATCTTGGAGACCTATGGCAGCACAACAGATCCCCAGACACCTCAGTATACAGCCAGTGCCTTGCAATGAACTCCTTCCCTTCGGCCCTCTTGAATTATTTTGGAATAGAGACCTTCTAGGAGAAGCAGGGTAAGCAGACTGTTATTATTTACATATGTACAGAAAGGTGATTGAATACCCAGAGACTAATTCTGCAACTTTACAGGGAAAACCAACAAAAAGATCCAACCATTTTAATCTTTGAGATTCCAAACCTAAATAACAATCAGTAAAAAAACCCCAAATCATAATCTTTAACCTGAAAGATTATGTCTTTTCTCAAGTCCAAGCGGCACTGCTTAAACCCGTGAAGAATCTAGAAGTGTCCTCCAGCCCCACTGCTTCACAAACCTTTACCATATCTTTCGGAATAAATACTCTGACCCCATGGTATCTGCTAGGTTGAATTTTGCAGTTTCCCTCAGGACATTATCACTGGCCTTCCCACACATTGCCTAGCCGCTTGAAATTAAAATGAGGCATTCCTGACACTCACCCTGTCCGGACGGATGTCCAAGGCATCACAGAGCTTGCCTGCAAAGTGCTTGGACCCTTCAAAGCTTCCTCTGCCAATGCTGTAGGAGCCGTCCAAGAGGAAAAGGACATCTAACGGAGCAGAGCACTGCATCACTAGGAGAAAAAGATACACACTGTGAAACTGCACTTAATTAGTCTCACGCTCGGGAAGCAGAGAGCCAACAGCAGAAAGGCCAGACAAATGGAATTGCTGAGGACGGACTAGGGTAGCCCAGTGTTCACAACCCAAAGCCCGTCGCACTCCTGCTCTGGCCTGCAGCAGTGACAGTTCAGCCCTCGCGGTCTGCAAGACTCTCACCTTAGATTTCAGGCCCCCAGCCTGGTTTTAGGAGTTCCATGAAACCACAAGCGCAACAACCCCAATGAGCCAATGCAGCGATAGCCCTAATTGCAGAGAGAGCTGCTCTCCTGGCAAGGACACAGAGGGGTGAGCAGCGTGGAGAGGTGGCTGTGCCCAGCGGGACTTGCAGCCTCTCCCAGCCCAAGGCACAGACATGAATCCAGGAGGCGTTTGTGAAGCCTACAGAGTCCCACCGAACCAGATGCGCTTCATCTGCAGCATGTTCTTCAAAACACACTCTTATTTTTCTAAGCACAAAGTCTCCGAACAGCTCCAAGGCACTGACAGAAACACTTTTCACAAAAATCTGCCTTTTATCCCGTGTTCAGAGACGTGTCCTTGTATCACCCCTGCCTGTGTAAGCATGACTGCTCCCAAATGCAAGTTCCTGAGGTGCTTACGCTGCAGGGGAAACCCGTAATGTCACTGACAAAAATAGTAGTAATTTAAGAAAAGGCAGTCCGCAGACTCTGAAGAGACATTTTCAAAGCATTTACAGAGAAACTGTAAAGTCATCTCTGCAGCATTTACCAGAACCAACTTCAAGGGAAATTGAATCCAGAAGTTCAATACAGGCAGCAAGCACACAGACCTTTTCAGGACCCCTTTTGGCTCGTGCCTTTTCTCCCATTCCCATTATCATCATCATTTTATTATTACTACTTTTTTCCAAATTCTGCTAGCAAATACCTGTATTTCTAATTAGGGTTTTCTAGCACCAGATTATGAAGGATTGAAAGTTGTAAAGCATTCCCTTCTGGGTCGCTGGGTTTTCTAACAGGGCAACCAGCCCTGCCCTGGAGCACTGTGCTGGGGACGAGATGGAGCATAGCCTCTTTGCCAGCGCCGCCCGCCTGCTCGGCCTTGCCCTCACAGCCCATCTGAATGCGGAGATGCAACAACCTGAGCTCTTGCCCGCAGTCATTGACCGTGGCTGCCTGCCTAAGCATGCACAGAGAAAACTGCTGCGCCCCTGTCCCAGTATGGGCCCAACACGGAGAAATGGTCTTCAGGTCGCTCCAGAGTTCAGCAGTACGAGGAGCGGGGATCTCCATGTTGCAGCTGCATGGCTGCAGCAGCGCAGATCTCTTAAGGAGACTGGTAAGCAGGAAGTCTGCAGCCCGTCGAAGGGCTCTTGCTGACGTACATCAGTGAGAAATGTCCAAATACAGCATATCAGGATGGGAAGTCTGAGCTGCACACGTGGTGCTATGGGATAGGGCTGGATAGTGTGCCTGACACAGGAAAAAAATGTAATTTATCAATTGACAGACAGACAAGAGAAAATAACCGCTAGCAGGAGAACGCGTGATACAGTTTATAAGTAACCAATCGTATGTACGTCAAGGGAGTTGTAGGGGAACACGGTCTGCTGGCTGGCCAGCCAGAGCCCAGTCACCGCTGCTCACCGCATCGTGGCTGATGCTGGCTTTACAGCCTGAACAAATCAGCCACATGAGAGGCCTGATCGTGAATCAAGTCTGTAATTAAACACGGCTCCTTAAATCAGGATTGCCTGAAACAAGCTCTGAAGGAACCAACAGGAACACCAGTCACCTGGCAAATAGCCAATTTTGGGGAAAAAAAAGAGTAGGTCAGCATCCCAGAAGAGCCAATACCAATGAGGAGGAAAGCCAGGCTAGTGCAGAAGGAGCCACAACACTGTGCTTGACAGAGTGTTGCTGGGGACCTCCGAACAGAATGGGATCCCATAAAGAAAAATAATAATTTTTAAAAAACCCTGAGAAACACAAAGAAAGAAGGAACTCAGAAAGTAGATTACTTGCTTTAAAAAACAAACTTACACCGGACAGCAGCTGAGATCTTGCCAATCATCTCCTGGTCAGCATGAATTTCTTGTATACCCAATGCCAGCAAAACTGTGGGATCAAACAGATAAATCACCCATCACACTAGAAAAAAATTTACATGCAGGCTTTAATCTATAGCAGCAAAAATGCTGTTTTGTTGTGTAGATTTCACACTTGTAAAAAATAATTTGGTGACGTAGCACAGCAGTGTGTCTATGGGAGGAAATTTCTTCTAGCAGGATCGTAGGGAGCACGAAAAACTCTAAGGGCCTGACTCCAGCACACGGGAGGATGGGCCCTCTGCTCACCACATGCGGGGATGCAGCACAAGAACAAGAGCTAGGCCAGGCTTAGGCTCCACAGATTACAGTCGTAAGCACTGGACACACCAAAAAATTGCATTAGAGAAATTTATGAACTTTCAGTATCATAATAACAACATCAGCTTTTCCCGTATCTGTTAGATGCTTCACGTACAAACATGTTTGGATACAACACATACATGTGCTTGGATTCTCAGAAAAGCTGCTTCTCCAGGTATCATTTTCTCCCCTTCTGCAAGAAACTATGTTTCAGAGGTTTATCTGTAAACCTCCTGAAGAGGCCCCGATCTGGCTCTTGTTGCCGGGAATGAAGAACTCCAGACGGAGATGGGGAAGCATCAGAGACAGAAATCACTGATATAAAACACTAACTTTAAACGTACTTTGTGGAAGCAGGAAAATGCAGATGGACTCAAACGACAGGAGGCTCATGTTGACAAATCTGAAAGGGAAAAAAAAAAAAGAGAGGAATATTAATCCAATTCCTAAAGCTGGTTTCTTTACCTGCAGCTGATCATCTCCTTGCTGGTTGTCTCATGTGATGAGCTCAGAAACATTTGGTCTGAGGGACAAAAGCAACTCCTGCCCTGGGGAGAAGGGTGGGAAACAGATAGAAGGAAAAAACATGGAAAAGAGGGAATGGTACAAAAGAAAGTCTCCCTACATAGTCTTCTTACTTCCTATCAAAACTGGAGAAAGCAGGGTTTGCAGGGGAGGGAGGGAAGGACTCCCCAGCCTCCCCTCCTCTCCCTCCCTCCACGGCCAGCCCCAGCCGGACCTCCACTCTCCTTCCTCCTTCCCTCCCTCCTCTTCACTGCACCTCCCTCAAAGCCAAGCCCCCCCCCAGGGCCCCGCTGCCCTCGGGCAGCCAGGGGAGAGCCAAACATGGCTCCTCTGGGGATTCACCGAGCACAGGGCAGAGCCATGGCCCCCGACCCACTGTCTCTTGGGGCTCTGGCTGAGAGGTGCCTGCTGTGGAGCACAGCAGAAGGGGACCCGTCCCGTGCAGCCGGCCTTGGCCAGGGCTGCTGCCTATCCTCAACGCAGGTCTTTAACAACACTCAAACACAGGCTCTTTCACCCCTCACAGTTGCTGAGGACTGGCTTTCTGGGGAGGCGTTTTTACGCACAAGTGGCCAGCAAAGTCAATTTTCTGCTCATTTTTCCTTTGAAACCATCCAGGCTGTCATCACACTGTAGGTGGACTCCAGTGACGCTTTCAAGCATGCCCAGATTTAGACCAAGCAAGTCTGGCAGAGGCCTTGGCTTTCTATTTAAAACACATGAATTTATTTTCTCTTCAGATTAAAAGCACCGGGTGCACTCGCTACACCAAACGTGACCACAGTCACGCCGGGTCTCTGCCTCTCTCATTGCAAAAGCAGATGTTCTTCACATAGTTAAAGACAAATAAGTGCATTTCTTGATAACCAGCTCTATTAACCAATTGTTTTTTCAAGCAAATAGAGGGCTTTTTTCTCAGGAAAGACTTGTTGCTGCAGCAAATGATATATTAAATGAGCAGCTCGGAAGAACCAATGCTTGTTAGTGAAATGGCCAAAATAGGCTCATTCACATCACTCCAGGTGGAAATTCCTTGAAAGCATAATCTGGCAAACCTCATGCGTTAGAACAGCGGTGGTCAGGAAACGGCTTCCCGGGGTGTCCCAGCCCGGCCTTCCACTGCTATTGCCCTCGCACACACCTCTATCAGCTCCTACACAAAGGAACACGTTCAGTCGGACAAAGTTGCCGAGCAGTGGTTCCTCTCTCTGTCTTATTGTTTGACCTTGGATTTAATGTTGACTGCTGGCATCTCTCTTCCTCAGTTTCCCCGATTCCTGAAACCGTGTGGCAGCACCCCTGCATTTCCATAGGTGGGAAGACCCTTCTATAGGTACTCCCAGGAGTCCAGGGGCACGTAATACTTTAAACCCTAGAGGACAAGCCAAGCTTTAAGCAATGGAAACTCCTCCTCTGGACAGGCTTTTCTCTTCAGAAGACTGGGTGAGACACACGAAGCAAAGGGCATCCCTCTGTCTTGAGGCATCATCAGCCTCTGACCCTTCCCTCTGCCACAGGAACCTCTGGTGCCCACCCCAGACAAACCTGGTCAGAGCAAGGATCCATTAAGCCCACGCAGCTGCCTGCGCCTCATACCCCTCACACCAGACAAGGCAAGACACCTGTAGCAGGCCATGATCGGCTACCAGCACAAGTCCAGAATGAAAAAGGGATTAAAGAACTGTCATGAGGGATTATAGACATAGCAACACTCTGCATCTTTAAGCCCTTTACTCAGTTCCAGGTGCTTTACAAGCATCACCCTTCGATGCATCCTCCCAACTCCTCCACCAGTCTGCCGCTGCCAAATTAACAGATCCCAAACTTGCTTAAGTAAAGGGAGGTAAACACAAACCGTGACTTCATCAAGGAAGCCCTTGTGTCCCTCAGTACCTTCAAGCCCTGGCACATGCCATGGAGGTAAGGTCATCCTTCTGCCATGCCCCTAGGACACTCTTCCTAGGAGCTAATCCCAGAGCACACAACACCCAAACAAGGATAGGCCTCTGCTTGCAACCAGATATGAAAGGTGTGGGCGGATTTCAGGTTGTTTTCATACAAAACACTGACAGGTTGAGACGTTGCTACATCTTGGGCTTAAATCAACTAATTTGCAGGATGAATTCTTTGCCTTTCAGCCCAGCTAGACTCCCAGGATCAGGAAGTGAAAGAAAGCTTCATCATCACCCGCTGCTCATCAGCGTAAGGCCAGGATTAGCAGCAATGGAGCAACTTTAGACAGTGGGTTTGCTGGGGGATGGGGTGGTGAGTGAAGGACCTTTTCATTATATCTTCCTGGCCATTAAGAAAGGTAATTGCAAAAAGGTCTGCATTAATACTGAGTCAAAAATAATCCTTTTTTTAACCATACTCAGTCAAAACTCTTTTTTTTGTACCCAGATTCTCACTTGGCCACATAAATATGATGACAAGTGTAACCATGTCTACCTTACTTGGAGCAGTGAGACGAGAGGGGACAGAGATAGGTAGAGGGGGGGAAGCTCTTCTTGACAAGCGTCTTCCCAACATGTCTTTCACCATCTGCAAAGTATCTGAGCTTGCTTAATCTTACTGATGAGACAGAACCAAACCATGATCTGAAAACACAGTGAACCCAACACCACCAGCCACCGTGGTCACCTGGATGTAGAACCAGGCCGAACAGCACAGCTGTGCCTGTGACAGGCCAAACACCTGGCCGAGAAAGGATCCAAAACGTACCGTGGGGTTGTGTCTCTATGGAAGGGAAATGGGCCTGCAGCTAATGTCGTGCACCTTGCAAAACCTGCCTGGTACTAAACACGACCATGAGACGTTATCTGTGTGTATCATACAAACACATACACACCATTTCCACAGTTATCAGAACAGTTAGTATCACGGGCACTACTTTGGGGCAAATGTTACTCTGTACTGGGACAAGAACACCCTTAAAAGTACCAGTGAACTGCTTTAATTTATTACCACCTCTTCTCATCTCAGAGACCTGCCTTGCAACAAACGGCACCTCCAGCCCATTTTTCAAACTGTCCTCTTAAATAAGAGCAGGAGAGAAAGCAGAAAAGATTATGCCACGTATTCATTAAAGCATATCCTTAACAAGCCAAGCAACCCCCTGTCACGGCAGTTATCTCTGCAGTGCACTTCAGCGCTGCTCTGTCTGCTGGGGAGGCCACGGCACCAGCTTGCTGAGGGGTGCCCACTGCCAGGGGCTCATCTGACATTTAAGTGTAGGGAGGGAAGAGAGAAGCCCAGTTTTGCTGCCCCTTCTTTCAGTCTTCCACAAGTAAACTTTATTTTTTTTCTTCTTGCCCTGGTTTGGAGGCAGTGAGCTACATCTATTGGGAACCGCAGGCGTCCCTCTGCCCGGGCACCGGAGCTAGAAGTGAATGGGGAAGGAGGAAGACGACAGGGAAATGTTGAACTTCTCCTTAAACCAAACATCACTAATTACAGTCTAAAACTTTTGACAATTTTTTCTCTAAGTGATAAACAAGATTAAATTTCTGTAAGATGTTCTGCAAAACCAGCTTGTTTATTCAACCTCCCTGATTCTGAGCAAGGAAAAGTTTTGACAGGCTCTTTTCCCCTGTGCAATAAGAGCTCCTGTACATACAGAGACCTTGATCTTGCAGCACTGCTCACACGGGGTATTGTCAGAATCAACGCGCTGCAAATCAGGTCCTGTATGACCCACGAGCTATGGAATAAAAGACACCTTCCTAACCCAAGAGCTTGTGCTAAACTTATTGTGCAGTTTGTTCTGACAGAAGAGCTCATGCTACCGACACTGCCTGTGGCTAAAGCAATGGGAGTTCCCAGGAATGTCTCATCTTCTTTTATTCTGTGCCGGATACCACATGCAAGACCACCCAAGGGAGCCAGAGCCTGCCTCAGCGCTGCGAGCACTCGGTACTTGCTCGCAGCAGCAGCAGCAGGTACGGATGCTGGGAAGAAATGCTCTGTGGAGCGGCAGAGAAAAGGGGTACAGTGACCTGTAGGAACTTGGTGTCTTAGGACAAACCAACAGCAGCATAAGAAAACAAATATGCAAACAATATACCTACACTGAGGTTATGAAAGAATGCAGATTAACTTGGCCACATACTCTGCTGGGAACTACTTATTCAAGGCTATGGGTTCCAACGCAATTAGTGTAGCTGTCCCCTATCGCCCCCCCACCCCGAGCTGTGCAAATTTGGGAAGGCTGGGTGCCTGGCTCCGGGCCTGGCCTGCATTGCCTTGCACCAGCCAGAAACACCCACACCTCAGGCAGATCAACTACTGATCTACCTACACCACCAGCAGGTGTGAATGAATGAGGCAGGAGAGGATCATGGTCTCTGCACCCTTGCAGCAGGCAGCTTTCTCATGTGTGTCAGCAAGACGACATCTCTCTGCTTTACTCCTTAGACATACCATGCAGATGCCTTTGTCCAAAAGCTNCATTAAGAAAGGTAATTGCAAAAAGGTCTGCATTAATACTGAGTCAAAAATAATCCTTTTTTTAACCATACTCAGTCAAAACTCTTTTTTTTGTACCCAGATTCTCACTTGGCCACATAAATATGATGACAAGTGTAACCATGTCTACCTTACTTGGAGCAGTGAGACGAGAGGGGACAGAGATAGGTAGAGGGGGGGAAGCTCTTCTTGACAAGCGTCTTCCCAACATGTCTTTCACCATCTGCAAAGTATCTGAGCTTGCTTAATCTTACTGATGAGACAGAACCAAACCATGATCTGAAAACACAGTGAACCCAACACCACCAGCCACCGTGGTCACCTGGATGTAGAACCAGGCCGAACAGCACAGCTGTGCCTGTGACAGGCCAAACACCTGGCCGAGAAAGGATCCAAAACGTACCGTGGGGTTGTGTCTCTATGGAAGGGAAATGGGCCTGCAGCTAATGTCGTGCACCTTGCAAAACCTGCCTGGTACTAAACACGACCATGAGACGTTATCTGTGTGTATCATACAAACACATACACACCATTTCCACAGTTATCAGAACAGTTAGTATCACGGGCACTACTTTGGGGCAAATGTTACTCTGTACTGGGACAAGAACACCCTTAAAAGTACCAGTGAACTGCTTTAATTTATTACCACCTCTTCTCATCTCAGAGACCTGCCTTGCAACAAACGGCACCTCCAGCCCATTTTTCAAACTGTCCTCTTAAATAAGAGCAGGAGAGAAAGCAGAAAAGATTATGCCACGTATTCATTAAAGCATATCCTTAACAAGCCAAGCAACCCCCTGTCACGGCAGTTATCTCTGCAGTGCACTTCAGCGCTGCTCTGTCTGCTGGGGAGGCCACGGCACCAGCTTGCTGAGGGGTGCCCACTGCCAGGGGCTCATCTGACATTTAAGTGTAGGGAGGGAAGAGAGAAGCCCAGTTTTGCTGCCCCTTCTTTCAGTCTTCCACAAGTAAACTTTATTTTTTTTCTTCTTGCCCTGGTTTGGAGGCAGTGAGCTACATCTATTGGGAACCGCAGGCGTCCCTCTGCCCGGGCACCGGAGCTAGAAGTGAATGGGGAAGGAGGAAGACGACAGGGAAATGTTGAACTTCTCCTTAAACCAAACATCACTAATTACAGTCTAAAACTTTTGACAATTTTTTCTCTAAGTGATAAACAAGATTAAATTTCTGTAAGATGTTCTGCAAAACCAGCTTGTTTATTCAACCTCCCTGATTCTGAGCAAGGAAAAGTTTTGACAGGCTCTTTTCCCCTGTGCAATAAGAGCTCCTGTACATACAGAGACCTTGATCTTGCAGCACTGCTCACACGGGGTATTGTCAGAATCAACGCGCTGCAAATCAGGTCCTGTATGACCCACGAGCTATGGAATAAAAGACACCTTCCTAACCCAAGAGCTTGTGCTAAACTTATTGTGCAGTTTGTTCTGACAGAAGAGCTCATGCTACCGACACTGCCTGTGGCTAAAGCAATGGGAGTTCCCAGGAATGTCTCATCTTCTTTTATTCTGTGCCGGATACCACATGCAAGACCACCCAAGGGAGCCAGAGCCTGCCTCAGCGCTGCGAGCACTCGGTACTTGCTCGCAGCAGCAGCAGCAGGTACGGATGCTGGGAAGAAATGCTCTGTGGAGCGGCAGAGAAAAGGGGTACAGTGACCTGTAGGAACTTGGTGTCTTAGGACAAACCAACAGCAGCATAAGAAAACAAATATGCAAACAATATACCTACACTGAGGTTATGAAAGAATGCAGATTAACTTGGCCACATACTCTGCTGGGAACTACTTATTCAAGGCTATGGGTTCCAACGCAATTAGTGTAGCTGTCCCCTATCGCCCCCCCACCCCGAGCTGTGCAAATTTGGGAAGGCTGGGTGCCTGGCTCCGGGCCTGGCCTGCATTGCCTTGCACCAGCCAGAAACACCCACACCTCAGGCAGATCAACTACTGATCTACCTACACCACCAGCAGGTGTGAATGAATGAGGCAGGAGAGGATCATGGTCTCTGCACCCTTGCAGCAGGCAGCTTTCTCATGTGTGTCAGCAAGACGACATCTCTCTGCTTTACTCCTTAGACATACCATGCAGATGCCTTTGTCCAAAAGCTTCCCAGAGGAACAGGAAGACCTTAGGTTTGTCAGCTCATCTTACAAGACAAAAAACCCCTCTGTTATTTCACTTGGTGGTATCACTGTCCCCAGAGCCTCCCCTGCATGTGTCCCCAGCGTGCTTGCTGTCTGCAGCAGAGGGAAACCAGTGGCCAAAAAGCATGAAGCTGGTTGCTAACAAAGCCAGGCCTCAAAGCACAGGCACCTGCTGGCCTGCTTCGAAGAAAAAGCCTCATGGTACCACAAGCAGGAATAAGGACTTAAAGATTGCTATGTGTCCTGGTTTGGCCTAGGACAGAACCAGTTTTCTTTTAGTAACTTACTTTTTAGTTAAGTCTCTTCTGAGAAGCTGCAGACACTGAAATTAACTGCATGTTTTTCCAGACAGTAACTGCTTCTAGCAGTGATAAGGCTCGGTGTTTATAGTTAGTGCTGGAACATGAGAAGCAATGGAATGCAGTAAGGCTCTTGCTTACAGTTAGCCCTATGGAGACCAAGGTCGATGCTTGCTTCTGCTGACTTTCTTACGCGCCGGAACTGAAAGAGCAGAGGAAGTGGGTCACCCCTGCGACCCTGCGGTGCGGAGGAGCGGGTCGGACAGGTGACCCAGAACTGACCAAGTGCAGTATTCCATCCCATGTGCATCTTATTCGGTATAAAGCTGAGGGATCACAAGGGTCAGTCTTCTTCTGTGGCTGGCGTCCAAGGAGGACTCTGTCCGATTCTTCTGCCTTTGATCCCAATCCGTGCATTCCTGAATCCAGCTCTTGCCTGCTGCTGAGTACAGTCCAGAACTTTCCTGGGGCATGGCCCACAGCGTCCAGGTGACGTATTCGTCATTGGTGGGGGGAGCTCAATATTGGTTTTGTATATATTTTAATTTTTTTTCCTATTATTATAATACATTATTATTGTAGTTAGATTAAAGCTGTTTTAACTTCTCCAACCTGTAAGTCTCTTTCCCCCCCGTTTGAGGAGGGAGGTGGTTAACAAAGAGCATCTGTCGTCCCTTCAATCGCCAGTCCAGCTTTAAACCATAACACTACGACAAGCCTCTCTCTTGAGGAAACAAAATTCTGGTCTGTCCTTCCCCAACACCCGATACTGCAGAAGAGCAGGAATTCTACCTTTCCAAGCCNTTTCTTACGCGCCGGAACTGAAAGAGCAGAGGAAGTGGGTCACCCCTGCGACCCTGCGGTGCGGAGGAGCGGGTCGGACAGGTGACCCAGAACTGACCAAGTGCAGTATTCCATCCCATGTGCATCTTATTCGGTATAAAGCTGAGGGATCACAAGGGTCAGTCTTCTTCTGTGGCTGGCGTCCAAGGAGGACTCTGTCCGATTCTTCTGCCTTTGATCCCAATCCGTGCATTCCTGAATCCAGCTCTTGCCTGCTGCTGAGTACAGTCCAGAACTTTCCTGGGGCATGGCCCACAGCGTCCAGGTGACGTATTCGTCATTGGTGGGGGGAGCTCAATATTGGTTTTGTATATATTTTAATTTTTTTTCCTATTATTATAATACATTATTATTGTAGTTAGATTAAAGCTGTTTTAACTTCTCCAACCTGTAAGTCTCTTTCCCCCCCGTTTGAGGAGGGAGGTGGTTAACAAAGAGCATCTGTCGTCCCTTCAATCGCCAGTCCAGCTTTAAACCATAACACTACGACAAGCCTCTCTCTTGAGGAAACAAAATTCTGGTCTGTCCTTCCCCAACACCCGATACTGCAGAAGAGCAGGAATTCTACCTTTCCAAGCCAGTCAGTTAGAGCGATTACCTACAGCAGAGGCTGGAGGAAGAGAGGAAAAATCCTTTCTTGACACCTCTGGTATTCAATTTAGCTCTCAGAATGTCTGTCCTCATCTCGGCACATGTGGTATCACAATGTTCCTGACTGTTTCATACCCAGCCCCTTTTACAAAACTAACCCAAACCCACACCTTAACCTCCTGCCCCAGGGACAAGCCAGAGCCTGGGAACTTTCTCTGTGGCACCGCTCCTGCAAACACATGCAAGCTATTACCTGCGTGCATTTTCAGGGCCCTGCCTAAAGGAGCTTTAGAAAGTGTGAATCTTACACTTGTTTTTTTTCCCTGCAGAACTGGGGTAGGGTCAAAAGAGAATTTTTTAAGTCATTCCGGTTACTTATTCCTCTTCGATGACTCCTAGAAGACCCAGACATCTTCAGGAACACACACTGAAGATGTGGTGGTCAACTATCCCAGCAGACAGTACACGAGGAGTGCAAAAAACAGAAGTCAACTTAGCAGAAGCCCCCACGAAACTATTTTCACAGTTTCCAGGTCACATTTTAATGTCTGTTCACATCTTCCCAGATAACTTGGAAGCAGAGTCCTGCCACCTCCCTGCTTCCTTGCCACTCCAGGCCATCAGGGAAGGTATCTTCATCCCTCTTTAACATGCATGGAAACCAAGAGACAGAGACACAAAGGTACATGAATTTGTGGCACAACTGGGAACCAGCCAGAGGGTCCTCCTCTAACTATTACACCACATCAGCAAAAGCCACTATTGCGTGGACTTAAAGACAGGACCTACTCTAACTTCTTCAATAAAGTACAAGTATCCGAGCATATTACGGTTATGGTTCCAGGTCCCGCAGTCCTTGCTTGATCAAGTTGTCTTTGTGTCTTCTACAAAAAGGGAGAGGAGACACAACCTGTCGCAAGCCTGCCCTGGCAAGTTCAGAGCTTTCCCCCGGGCCACACCCCAAACCCGCTCCAAACGAGTCAGTTTCCGCAGTACAGCATGGGCTAGCTCCGGCTTTCTGGGTAGTGGGGGGTTTTCTGTTATTTT
>VZSC01018224.1:701829-735895 GCA_013398225.1 Steatornis caripensis | reverse complement strand
AAAAAAAAAAAAAAAAAAAAAAAGGGGGGGGGGGGGTAGGGGGGAAGCGGTCTGAGTCGCATTTTACCTTTGCTCTGCAATCCTCTCTCGCGTGGCACTCACGCTCCAGGGGTTTACGAGCAGCCTCCTTCGCGCTGGGATTTATATCGTGTTCAGCTGCGGCTGCCTCTCCTCATCCACCACACCCTCCCATTGACAATGAGGATTTGGAGGAAAAAAAACCCCAAACCCCTCCACCCCCAGCCCACCGCCATTGCTCTAGGTCCCCTTTGAGAGTCACACTCCTGTAACCTGCTCATCCCACAGACGGAGCCCAGCTGCAGCTGTCAGCGCCCTTGGAGAAGAATTATTTAGGGGGCTCAGTTAAGAAATTAGGGTGTTGGGGTAGTTGGGGGTTTTCTGGAGGTTGTTTTGGGTTTTTGTTTTGTTTTTTACAACTGAAGGTGTGCAACTGTAGGAGCAGAAATGTGCAAGTTGATATTTTCTGAAAAGTATTAACTTCATCTATTTTTGGGTTATAAATAGCAACATTTTCTAAGAATAAACTGGAATTCAAGGGAATACTTATCACATACTAACGGAGCAGATCTCATTTCTAGGGAAGCTCTCCTCACTCTGCTTTTCACTTCATTTCTCCAGCAGCACCAGCAGTGCCTGCCCTACTCACTGTGAAAATGGTCCCGACCCTTGAAAGCTTGAGCAACTCAAGGACTCCACAGCAGGCGTAAGGACATGGGATGAGCTGTGCCATGGCATGCAGCACCCAGACCATGCTCAGCCTTTACCCGTTCTCTTCCCTGCAAAGGTCTGGCTCTGAGTGAAAGGATATTAAATGGGGCTGGATTCCACCCCACCACACCCCCACCACCAAAAAGCAGCTCCTACAATAAAAGCCAAGGAAGAAAGCAGCACCACAGCAATTAATTTTAAATACACTGGCACTAGAGGATGGGCCAGCTTTAGAGAGAACACGTCTGTCTTACATGACAGGGTTACCACAACATAGCTGTTAAAAACTTGGAATTCTAAAAAACTGAGAGGATCACCATTACTGTACTTTCAGCCCTTCCCTACCTGGTAAATTTAAGAGATTAGGGTATACTAACTAATCTAAATGAATCCCTAGCTGGTACCCCAAATTTCTTTTTAGAGGGCAACACCGTTCTCAGAAGGTTACAGTAACCTGGCTGGAGCTACCAAGCAAATGTCTACTGTGCTTAGTAAGTCAGCATTCCTTAGTAACAGCGTCACGGGCTTAGTCAGAAATGACAATTAGGTATCAACTACATTTTAGAGAAAATACTGAGCAGTCATTAATAATTTGATTCAGTATTTTTGTCATATCCCAGAGTGGGACTTTTCTATTATCATGTTAAAAAACTTGATGGGGTAGAAATCCTGACAACATAGCTACAGACAAAACAGCTCTAGCACAATTTACTTCAAAACAATATTCACAGACACATACTACACAGCGTTAAGTGTAAATAAAGAACTGTGCGTATTTACGTGGGTGCTAATTTTAGAGAGAACTACATATATGCGGTGCAAGACAAAATTCAGCCTTTAATGCTACTGAAACCAAGTTTATAAAGAACAATTCTCAGTCTAACTTCAGACTGGAAATTAAGTTGAAAGAAGATTACAGTAAGATACAGTTTTTGAAGTAAAATTAATGCTACCCAAATGCTACCAAGTTGGTGTAAGCTTTACGATTACAATCGTTTCAAAGGCAAGTTTGCTGAATAGACTGACAAGGCAATGGCCGTTCCACAAAGTTATGTGTACTCAACAGCAACATAAAAGCAAAACCGCTTAGCAGCATACAGTAGCATAAAACAAACCAGAACAGAAATTTTAGCTTGCAGCTTTGAAATCCTTCAAGTTACATACTTATTTCACAGTAACAATCCAAGCATACACATAAATACAGGTACAGCAGGATTTCTACAAAGCTACTCTCATTTTTAAGCTGACGAATACACTTGCTCTTTCAAAAAAAGGAACTGCAGCAACCTGGTATACAAACAAATGAAACGGCACATGTCACGAGACTTCGTGGTACAACAGTTTTTTAATTTCAGTGAATTCGTCTGGATTCCCAAGCTTGTTTAAAAGCAAGAGTACAGTCTCTTCAAGCTTCTTAAGCTGTGGAATAAGCAGAAAGAATCAGAAATATACAATTTTTTTTTTTAAATTGCTGATTTTAGATTAGGGTAGATCCTAAAACAACTAACTCAGCTAAGCCCTGTATTAGTTCAATGGATATACAGTTCCTTTCTGCTGTAAAATCTTCTGGAGGGGGAAAAAGCCAGCAGAATTGTAGTTGACTTCCCCATGCCCCCTCATTTTTTTTTTTTTTCCTGAAGCAGCAGCTCCTCAAACTAAACTGATGAAATACTCAAATTAGGACTGAGATCAGGACCTTACTTTTGGTTATTCACACATGTCTATTTCCTAATGTGTTCACTTATATCGGGATCTCCCGTCTTCGCTTTGTCTGTCATGAGACTCTGAGCCAACCTTATCCCAGTAAGGAAGGCTAACAGAAAACAAAAAGTGACTGAATTGAAGCCAGAAAAGACATTAGCTAGACCAAGCTGGAAGATCAGAGGTATAGAGGGGGAAGGGAAAAGGAGGTTCAGCTGCTTACAGTGGGACAGAGAAATCAACTACATTCAGGAACAGCATAGTTCTACTGCCTTTCTGCCACTAAACTCTTGCTAACTAAGCTTACTCTGAAGCAGTAAAGGTCTAAATGACCTTGAACAGAAATGCTCTTTTCCTACCCCCGAAATATCATAGTGCATATTTTTGCTTTTGACCTTGCTGCCTCTGGCTGGGTGGAACGGGAGAAGTTCAAACCACCCTTGAAAGGAGTTTGTCTTTAAAATTCAAAATTTTGATCGTTCCTCTGACAAAGATCCTCACTTTGAGAAAGGTGGATGCATCTTTTCTGGTATACTTTCAGTTACTTGTAATAATGTAAAGTTCTAGTTTTTCATAAATAGCCTAATTTAAAATAAAAAATGAGACAGCTTAAAACCAGAAAGCTTTCAAAAGTTACAGGAATATGCCATATCTGTAAGAGACACTTCATTATTTTTTTTTTTTCAAAAGGAAGTAAAAAAAAAAATCTTGCAACTTGCAAACACTGTTATAAATTCCAGTATTCTACCAAACTTGGATTCTCAGCCCTAGCTCAATGACCGAAACTGTGGTGCATATTAATTTCTGCTACCCAAAATCCATGTTGTAAGAATTTTCTTACACGTGTACCTGCCTGCCAATTTGCATCCACAACAAAACACAGCCATATTACCGAAAGAAATCCTGCTGCTGTTTGNATTTTTTTTTTTAAATTGCTGATTTTAGATTAGGGTAGATCCTAAAACAACTAACTCAGCTAAGCCCTGTATTAGTTCAATGGATATACAGTTCCTTTCTGCTGTAAAATCTTCTGGAGGGGGAAAAAGCCAGCAGAATTGTAGTTGACTTCCCCATGCCCCCTCATTTTTTTTTTTTTTCCTNAAAGAAATCCTGCTGCTGTTTGTCCAAATGACACAGTTCATGCAAAACACTGCAACTACCTCTACACAGCAGACAGAAGTTAACACTCCTGAGTTTTCATGCTCTAGGGAAAAATAGAGCTGTACGCATAGCAAAACATAGACTAATGAAGTCTGTGTGATCTATACACTATCCTACCTCAGTTTCAGGGTGCCCTAATTATTACCATATATAAAACAAACTGAGATAAAGTGTCAGGATATTCACTTTGCATATCTTCAGTGTTTTGGTTAGCTATTATCTCCCTACTCCCGTTTTCTTCCCACACGGGGTTTCTTTCAAATTCTGAAACATAAAAAAAGCGAGTATTGCTTGGACTGAACGTACCTGCATTCTGAATTCTGCGCAGCAGCATTTTGCCTCACCTCCATTGCCTACAAAAAACAAAGCAAGTGAACGAGCAAAACACACATGGATACTGCTTCCTTAATTTAAGAAGGGATGTGCAGAATTCTCTAAGGCTTTTAGAAGGCAAAGTCACATAGGCTTCCCATGTGCCCACACTTCTTCCAATTAAGTAATCTGAAGTAATTAAGTGAAAGTACATACCTTGATGTTCAGTATGTAGTTTTTCAGCACTGCAGGATTTGACCAAACCTTCCATCACGAGTTGGTCAGCTACATTCACGCTACCATTTTCATAAAGTTTCTCCGCTGTTACTAAATTAACATTTCCATTAATCCCTTTCACTGTAATTGTGACGTATTTATTCAATAACATTTCTTTCAACTTGTCAAGTAATAATGGAGACCACTCAGCTTTCTCTATTCCTGCAGAACAAAAAAAAGTACCATCAAGTTTGTTCTATAAATTCTTTTATGACTTGAATCTTACAAGTAATACTATCACTGGTTTTGAAAATATGCTAAAGTTTCCTAATATAAATAGCTTAGATTCTACAGATAATTAACTAAAAACACACTTTGTGAAACAGCTTTCAGAGTACTAACCAATATACAAATTCAGTGGAACATCATGTTGTTTATCAGTATTAAGGAATGAACACTATCGTGAGATTAGATCTAGATTTATAATGTTCAAGAAAACCAGGCAAGGTTTTTTGGGAGTGGTTTTTTCTGTTGTTTTGTTTTTGTTTTTACCTGCAAGTGAACATGTAATTGTCTGAAAAGGCATCTTTAAGTAGGAATCAGTGATTGGCAGCACCTTGGAAAGTGGTAAAGTTTCTGTGTTTCCATAGTCTGCATATAGTACTTTCGCTACAGACTCAGAAGCTTCTAGAACAAGAGCTCTGTACCAATGGCCATCACCTGAAAAGATTGGGACAAGAAGAATCACATGCGTAACACCATCTTCTAAACACAGCTTATCCCAAGAACAAGAATCCGCATAATTTTTGAGGAATATATACCGTGGTATATTCAAAAGGCCACTTGACAATAAGCAAGCCCACAGAACAAGGGAATAGTTTCCGATTGTTGTATTCATAAAGATGCAAGTGTTGCTTTCAGAACTTTGCTCAAATTATACACATAAGAATTTTACTACAATACTGTTTTAAGGATGTCTGCACACTGTATTTCAAGCTCATTGCCTTTGTTTTCCAATGCATATTCTCTCTCAAAACATAACCAAAATTAAAAAGAAAAAAAAAAGGAATCCTTTTTCCTCAATTATCCTGAAGAGCCATAAACAAAATAAGTAAAAAAAAAAAAATGATCATCAGCGGAAGTTAAAAACAACCATCAAACACTTAGCTATGTTCTTGTGTTCTGCCTGGTATTTTTTTTTAATTCATCTGTCCTGTTTTCCATGAGCTGTTATCTGATCTAGCACCCAAGTTCAGTTTCAACACTTAACCAGATCTCCTGTAACAATCCACATGCAATCAACACTTAATATTTATGTGTAGACACTTCAACACTAGTTTGTTTTTTTTTTTCAAATACTGAGCTAATACACCAGCAGTGTATCCCCTCTTCTGAACAACTAAGACAATAAATTAACTTCCCCTCACTGTTAAGAATACTTTTGACTTGTTCACTAAGCCTGGAGAGCTTGTTAGGCTAACAAGGCTGAATGATCAGTTGGCATAACCACTGTCACCACCCCATGTTTGCAGAAAACAAAAAAAAAATGCAAGCACCCACAAACTAGAAGTGGGTCTGTATAGATGCAAGTGCACTACTGCTCTGCCATGAATTTCAATCCCCGTAACGCAAACACAAACAAATTTCATTTTAAACAGTAACTAGCCTTCTTTCCTCTTAAAACTCTACACATTTTGAAGGGCACAAGCTATACCTTATTTTATCTTCTGGACTGTCAGACGGTGTGTTTGTGCTAAAGATGCAGCCAGGCTATCCTTTGTAACAGAATTAAGAGATCTGTAAGCAGTTTAAAGCTGGTGGTTTTCCTTTTTCTAAAGCAAAAATTAAAGTTGTGTTTTATGCTGGTCGAGGAAATGTAAGAATAAATGATTGCCTCACCTGAAAATGTGGCACAACAGGCTTCACCTGGTTTTGGTCTGAAGGGCTGCCTCTTACAAGATTTACAATAGCCTTGTAGTTCAACCAACTGCCTGTATAGCTTCTCTTGATCTACAGGAAAAAAACATTCAATAACTAACCACAGTTGGGTATAATGAAGAGCGTACTTAATTTTAATCTCCCCTGCTCCCACCTTTGGCATTTTTTTGTATTCTCCTACTGTCTGATCTACGTTTCCACATGGTTCAGTTCACTACAGGCATTCAAGTGACTTCTTACTGGCATTAGGAACAGTGAATACTTTTTCTTACCTTTAATTTGAACTGGTACAGTGTAGAACAAGTCTGGACTAACAACTTCAGTTACACAGACAGATACAGTTTCACCTATAGCCAATTCAATGGACTTCCAGCACCCAAGTGAGGTTTCTAATAGAAACAGTAAGAAAATGCAGCATACCACCTTCTGACAAGCACGTACATATTATAAGTAACTGTTAAGAATATATTTTTGAATTTTAGAGAACTGCATGTTTTCACTTCAAGAAGAGAAATCTAAACCAAGAAAATTATTGCTTAATTTGCTGTCCATAAACTATCAGCACGTAAAAGTAGGTAACATAAAAAACACCTCAGAAAAATAAGATATTGAAAAAGCAAACATGGGAAAAGGTTCAGTCATAGCAAATTTGTAATTCTCCACTATCAAATATTCAAATAGCACTCATTTAAGACAAACCCAGCCATTTTTATCCTTCTCTTTTTGTCTATAATGCCACCTGCAGGGCAGCTTCTGTTTAACTGTAAAAACTGACTATAATCAAAACTATGCATGTTTATTATTAACTACAGTGAAACAGCAAGATCACAGATTAAAGACTGGAATACTGAAAATTCTTGTTCAACCTAAAAGTTAACGTTTAATTACCTTTTTTGTCAACAGACTTGCTTGGAAAGTTATTTTCATCTTGCATAACTTCCTTTACAGCCAATTTTTCAGAAATTAGTATCTCATTGATCACTTTTGGATGACCAGTAGAATTGTCAATAAGCTCTACACCTGCCCCATCTCTGGAAAGAGAAGTTACTCTTGCTTGAAGCTTTATCCCTGTAGCGTACATATGAAATCTTGCTGTAGCTTCTGGAATCCATGTGCTATTACTAGGCTTTATACCTAGAAAGTAGGAAAACCATTCAAAGTACCCCTATGAAGTGACTTTTTTCAACATTATATTTTCCTTTAAAAAAAAATTCTTTTTTTTTTTAAAGCATAACTTAAAATACCAAGTCTACTTTTACTGCCCGAGGGATACACATTGTACTTCATCCTGTTAACTGGTCTCCCTCTCCCTACTTTCTGCTAAAAGAACACATTTCCTCAGCACGCCCAAGTTTTGTTTTCAACATTATACTATATTCTACCAAGTAAATCTTTGTGCCTTAGCACAAACCACACCACTAGGACTGTTTATGAATCAGCTTAATATAACCTTTTTATCAAAGGAGCAGAAAACCAATGTGTTTTAAGAGACAAAACAAAAAACCCAGCACAAGACACCTTGATGAAGTTTGGTTTTGAGCTTTGTCCTGTTTCTGCATTTTCTAGTTTTAAACCAAGTAGACTACATTAGAAAGAAATAATTCTGTAGAATTTTGAGTGATTTGATGTGAAAAAGGAAGAGGCAGAGAATTTGTAAAAGACTGAGAAACAGCAGTATAATGCCAAATTCTGCAGGAATCAAATTAAATTATCCCTACAGAGAACGGAAAGGCCAACTTGCTTCATAAAAACAGATGAGGTCCTTTGCCTGCAAAAATTTTGAGAAATAATTAAGTTGCACAAAAGCACATTTACTCCTAGGAGGGCAGTAACCAAAAGCTAGTAAGCGCTATGGACGAAGCAGAACTAAATGATAAGTTCCCTTTGACTGGTAAATCAGTAAGTAACCTCCATGCAGGTCACTCCACAGCACTATCAGGAGTTTGGGGAAGGGCAACCATCTTTTTGTTAAATGCCAGTCTGCAGTGTAGTAAGGCTGAAACAATGGCTCTCATGATTTCCAGAGGCTGGAAGCAACACAGACATTCATTATAAAAACAACCACACCCCCCTCAAAAACAAAGAGTTCTCTGAAGTATACCCTGTCACCCTCCTTCTTCCCCCAAAGCAGCAAGTCTCTAAATGCAATAGCTCTTGTAAGACAATCCATAAGAAGATCCACCTGAGAGCCAGCATTTAATTCCTTGAAATGGAAGTTTTAGGAATGAGGATGAGATCGGACGTGTTTTATCCAGTGGTACTTCCTCAACATTTCCATAGTCCACAAAGCATACTTTAACAGCTCCATCTGAGGTAACGTTTTGCACCAAAGCACGGTACCAGTTACCATCATCTATTTTTAAAAATTAAAAACAAACAAACAAAAAATTACTTCATATGCTTAGGAAGTTTACCAGCATTTATTTTTTAGTAAGTAAATCCAATTCTTTGCTATCCTCTACCAATGCAAACTATCAGCCAATTTTATTTTTTCTTTACATTCACCTTTTAAAAACAAAAATGTTTTAGTCTGTTACTTACCAGAGAAGAAAGCACAGCAAGGTTCTCCATTCTCAGGCTTAAAATCATTTGGTGGAGTTTTCTGACAGTATTCAGACAATGAATTGTTAAGTAAGCTTAGAGCAAGTAACTCTGAAAATTACAAAGAAAAAAAAAATCAAAGTAGACATCAATGAAATAAGCTGACTTGAACTTTATCAATACTGTTCACTGTATAGCTTTAAAGAATTTGATGGGGGATTTATGTGAATTCTAGAATTTCATAAAAAAAGAACTGTTGACACCAATTTAACTATTTAACTTACCAGACTTATTAGCAGAAGAGGTGAAATAGCTGATATTTACTGACAAATCAGTCCAGTATGATAGCAAAATGACCAGTAATTCTTCCTACTAATCCAACAAGCACCCTTCACTCCAAATCTGAAGTATACTTTACAGCCAAATAACACCATGGGAATTATCTAGTTCAGCCAGTGCACATAAGAGATTATGGAATCTCATCCTGCTTGCTTATTTATTTTTTATATCAAGTCCTTTAGCCTGGTCTATAACATCACTTCTAGGGAAGAATTCAGTCATGTTTTAAAGGTGATAAGCCACAAAGAATCTATACTATTGCTAGATAAGTCAAGGAATAAACTTCCCTCACTTTTTAAGATTTGCCCTATAGCGTTTAGCTTCCACTTCCAGCCACTGAATTTCATCATGCACTTTTTCTAGTACATTAAAGAGCCAGTGGCTATCAGAAGACTTTATACATGCAAATAGAGGAACAAGATTTTTTTTGACTTATCCAGGAGCAATTCAAGTCTCAAAAGCTGCAGTTTCTCATTTTCATGTTATTTTATCTCTTTTGAAGCTTTGTAAATTTTTATAAATTACAACAGGACAGAGTACTAGGAGAGTGCTCCAGCAAATATTGTATGGGCACAAGAAATATGTTTCTTATTTGCTATCTCCTGTTTAGATATCATTTGCCTAGGTTATGGTAGTTCTTTTCTCTACATTCTTAGATTAAGTTTTATTCAACGGCTTACCTTCAACATTTTCAGATTTCAATCTCAGAGTCACTACATACCACGATCCAATTTCTTCATTATTCCACTTGTATTTTTAGATACAAAAACTCAGAGGTAAGCCTTGGTGCTATAAGCTCACTTGAAACAGTAATGCATTAGAAGTATAATAAATGACAAATCAGGAAGCAACGAAACTAGCAGAAAGAAAAAAGCTGAATAAACTTACCACTGTTACTTGAAATCTGACAGTAGAATTCTCCAGGACTGTACAGTGTACACACTACGACATCTACTGTTTGTTTAAGAGTTAGTTTATTCCACTTGCAAATTCTTTTGTTCGCTGTGTCCTCTAGGGAGGAAAGACAAGAGAGGTGTAGAGGAAGGAAGAGAAATTAAACTGATTTTTACAGGAAGAAAGTTACATATCCTGAAGGGTCATTAATGTCCTCAAATTTCTTGTTATAAATAATCCAACAGACTAATTACCAGTAAGAGCCTCTTTGCAGAATAAAAGCAAGTAAGAGAAATGTGCCAGTTGCTTAACATATTTGATCAGTACTGAGAAGGGCAAGCCATAGATGAACAGGGAAGAGTAATCACACAGAGGCACAGACTAGGTGGCAATGACCTGAGCAAGTGGGACTCTGGGGAACCTTGGTTCCTGGGAAACAGGCTAAGAGGCATAGAAGGAAACAGCTGTCACTGAAAGTACTGGAAATGGTCTAAAAGAGAGAAAGGACAAAAAGATTAATAGAAAGACTAACTGCAGAAATTTGCACTGTGTATTATACTCAAGTACCTGGAAGAAGCTTATTACTTAACACAAGTTGTAGAACAGATCATGTGAAAACTAAATTATGGCATATTGGAGAAGCCGTCATTTCCCCCATTAGCATATTATTAAATCTTCCTGTATTTTTCATAGCTGTTAAGTTTGTTACAGCTTGTGGCAGGCAGCAGCATGCAGAAATACTGTCAGACTTTTTAAGACCTAAGTCAAAGTGGCTGGCCTCTGACTTTGGTAGACCTTTCCAGTTCTAAGTGTTTGTGGTTTTTTTCTCAAAATGAAGCTCAAGAAAGTTGAGCTACAAGGAAGGCCACACTGAGATGCTGTTCTATCTGCCCAGTAATGTGTCTGAGAGTAGATTAGTTTATGAAGTCATATTGCCAACAGGCAAAGGAAAAAAAAACCACACATGCAAAACAAAACACCTCCCCCCTCAAAAAAAGAGAAAAATCAGCACAGGCTCTCAAATTTTATTTTCAGTGGAATACAACACTGTCCTTCACACTGTAAGCAACTGCCAGATGCCTACTGGAAGGGACAAAACACCGTCAGCATATTTTGAGAAACATGCTCAAGGAAGTAGAAGATGGTTTAATTTTTAACTCCAGAAGGAAGTAGGATTGCCAAGAAAAATAAAAATTAAGAAATGGCTCAAAGTTTAGAGAAAGCTTTAGAATGCTGAACAACTGTGAAATAGAACTGTGTATTATTCCATGCAACAGTGAGATTTCCTCTAATTAGTCCTCTAAACCAAAAACCATACTGTTTCTTAATTTCTGGCAAGTTAATTAAAATCTATTTTTATACCATGCTGGACCCAGCAATCACAGATACAATCACTAAGTTTAAATAAAGCAAACAAGGTAATGAAAAATTATTTTGCAAGTTGACAGATAAATGTATCTGTTCAAATTTCAATATACAAAGCACAAGTTTTAAAACACTTATGACAAAACTTGATAATCTGTTTAGAAGCTGCATTCAAAAGCTCCCACTCAGTGCAAGAAATTAAAAAAGGTAAGAAGTAACCAAGAAACCTAGAAGTCCAAAACAGGTCCAGGATGATGGCCATAGACCAAAACGTGTTTGGATATAACCATGAAAGTTACTGTTCATTTGAATTTTATACAAGACTCCTTGCCCTTCCAAACTAAGATCAGAATCACAGAATAGCTTGAGTTGGAGGGGACCTTTAAAAGCCATCTAGTCCCTACTTCCCTTGCAGTGAGCAGGAACATCTTCAACTAGCTCAGGTTGCTCAGAGCCCCATCCAACCCTACCCTGAATGTTTCCAGGGATCAGAACCACCTCTCTGGGCAACCTGTGCCAATGTTTCACCAGTCTGCCTCCTTACACCTAGTCTAAATCTACCCTCTTTTAGTTTAAAGCCATTACCTCTTGTCCTGTCAGAACAAGCCCTGCTGAAAAGTTTGTCCCCATCCTTCTTACAAGCCCCCTTTAAGTACTGAAAGGCTGCAATAAGGACTGCCCAGAGTCTTCTCTTCTCCAGGCTGAACAACCCCATGTCCTGGCCACGAGGCATCTAGCGAGGAAGATCAAAATTAAGGGATTTGGACATTGCCTTGACAAAAAGACTTCCTCCAGTTTTCAGTACAGATGGATCAGAAAAGACTACATAGTTTCACCAGACACAGCATGGAAAAGAGGGGCTTAACATGCTTTATATGAGACAAGCTAGGAATCTTCCAACAATACAAAGAAATCTGGCATAGAATTTGCCAATGTCTCAAATTGAAGGTTTCATCACTAAATGCACAAAAGGCAATTTAGGCATAGTCTTGAAGTTGTATAGGCTACTGCAATCGACAAAATTTTCAAGAACTAAATATGTGGGTTTAGGTGTAAAATACAGGACAATGAAGATACACTATTTGAGCTGAAGGACAAGGGGATAAGAACAAGCAGGTACTAGTCATATCCTTCTTCAACAGCAAATTGTTAAGACTTCTAACCAGAGGAAGTTAAATGCTAGTATGGTCTTCCAAAAGTAAGCAATTGCAACTTTGTTATGTACACATACACACACTCACACACACACATACAGACACACACAATTTCTTCATGGCAAATCTGCCACGGCTAAACTTCAGAACTGTGAAGCCTAGGCTTCACGAGCCAAACCAGAAAGTTCTTACCACTTAAGAAATTACATTCTTTGTACCCGCTCTAGTAGGAGGTTAAATAATGCCAGTTAAGCAGGATGTGCTCATACTCACCATTTTCTTGCTTAACATCACTCACTCCGATTGCTGGTAAGGCCATCCTTGATTCCTCAGCTGCACAGCCTCTCTCTATAAGATGAGTCAATATATTTATTCCTGGAGTAACCGATGCATCTACAAGCTCCACCACAGATGTATAACTCTCTTTATCCACTACTTTTACTGTGAATACTCTGTCTTTCACCAGTTTTTTCATAACAGAAATAGCTTTTGAGGTCCAGGTTCCTAATGGTGGCTTTACACCTAAAAAGTCACATAGTATGGAAAGGCTCTGAGGACAGTCCAAGTCTCAACAATATGCAGAAAGGTACAACAACACTGTTTAAAACAACAGATTGCGCAGCAGATATACCAAGTAATGTGACCCCACTGCTCTCATACTTGTAACGAGATTCCAAACCAAATCATTTAGATTCTGAACTTCTGTAGCACTTGGATTTAATAAAAATCTGACAAAGATCATGTACAACTAGTCTATTACACAAAGAGAAATGTAAATTCAGATTTAATAATTCCTTAGTAAGAATGTCTAAGAAGTATCAGTCTTTGGGTCTCATGAATACAATCTATAGATCTGAACATTAACCACCTCTTAGCCAATGTATCTGCTCCTATATGCTTCTTCCCCTTTAAACATTTACTCTTTATGCTACTAAATTTATTTGTAAGATGTAGGTTATACCCAGAACTTTATAGTAACTGATTGGCAGAAGTTGCCTTCCAGAAAGATGCATTTTACGCAGCAGTAATCCTTGACACTGATCAGGAAACATTGTATCTGATCACTTTTTTGCATCCATGTTGTGTTTAGGACCTTTCTTAGTCTTAGAACACTCATTTTCAGCTACAGGCATCATGATTTTCCCCAGGAAAGAAATTTCTTTAGGTCACATTCCACATGCACCAGTTCCATCTCTACATACAAGGGAAGCATTGTTTTAATGTTTTCCTCCAAAGTAAGAGGAAGATGCTGCTCTGAACTTTACCAAAATATCTGAAAATCAGGTTAAGTATCAAGTATTGTAAAGGAAGGATAGACATCAAGTATTTTCAGGAACAGGTATTGAAGCAAAAGAGTGGAATATCTTGCATAGTGATGGGAACAAAGAAATAAAATAAACAACTTCCAACAGCAGGTTAAACAAGTATGTCAAAAAAACAGATTAGGATCCTGGCTTGAGGCAGAAGGATGAGCTAGGAAGTGTCAACACCCTTTCCAGCTTGACAGATTTCACAAGCCTACAGAGAGGAGTCTACCAGTAGTTTCACTAGATTTGCCCCAAGGGAGGGGGACAGATACAGTTCTGAACTTCAATATATAAAATGAAATTCTATCTTCCCCTGCAGTGTTAGAACCACAACAGATTTATGAATTCCACAAATCCAGCAGGTGACTGAATTTTGCTTGCCCATGAAGAACATGCAAAACCTAACAGGTATGTTAATGTAACACAGTTTTTTTCCAAACACACAGCTGCAGGTCACCAGGTACATTAGGAAAGATCTGTCACATTTTGTAGCTATGCCACAATTAAGAATTCTAGAAATAACGCTTACTGTCATCTCCACCCTTCCTCATATTTCAACACAAGATACTACAGTGATCATTATCTAACCCCACTTATTTTGCCTCTATCTAGTTTGAAAGAGCTTATCGTTTATTTCGTACCTGCCAAGGTACATTTTATGGCTTGAGCTGGCAAGTTCATTAACCTTGGAATCATAGGACGAAGTCTAGTCAGTGGAAGAATTTCAACATTACCATAATCTATATAGCCCATCAAAACAGTGTCTTCAGAAACATAGGCCAGAACAGTGGCACGGTACCAAAGATTGTCTTCTAGAAAGGAACACACAGATGTTCATTTAACTTACGAGAACAGAATGATTTTTTTGCGTAGATCAGTATAAAAATAGAACATCAATCTCAACATAAAACAGCAGTGTTGCAGTTCACACAAACCTTCACAAACCCCTTACACGCACAACATCTACCATCATCACCCCTTGTATGAGTTCAGTGTTAAAAACTTAGTCTTTCTGTAAAGAACACTCCCCACCCCCAAATAGGTATTGCAATGAAGAATTGACATTATGTGGATGTAGTGCTTAAGTTCAACACATTTGAACAAACAGCAAACAGTATCTCAGCTGACTGCAGTAACATGCAATTCAAAGGCCACACAACAGATCTAGTAATCTAAGTATTTTCCTTCAATAAAAATATCTGAGAAATAGAAATACAGGTTTACTCAAGTTTATCACGACATCCGAGGTACTGAACTGATTCCTTTCCCTAGCCAGGCACCTGAAACCAGTGCCCATTCAAACGCCAAGACAGCTTACTGGCAGCACTAGCTTTTTCTGCATGTGCAAAAAAGCATTTATTTCAGCTTATCTGTTCAGTCCCACAGCTAATTTATTCAAAGCAACAAAACCACAAGACATGAAAAGAAATAAAGAACCAGGAATGTATATCAATCACAAGGAAGTTATAGAAGCAACATTTCTGACTAGAATAAAAGGCCTAAGAACAGCAATGTGTGGATGTTTTTGCTTGTTAGAAGCTGGATGAAAAGGAAGATGATCTGTGAGGAAAAGAGATTCATCTTCATCCTACCACACTCAGGCAAGCAGAACTTCAGATTCTAATAAATAAAGCTATTGATTTCCTGTAGACTTACCAATTCCTAGCTGAAAACATTGCTTTGTGCAGACTGCTAGCTTATGTTTAGGCAAGATACAATTTTGTCATGAGACTTGTAGAAACTTGACATCAGTGGTAACTGTCAGGTGGAAGCTAAGTTATGAACATACAATTCAGAAGTACCAGATCTTGGCTAAATTAACAGTTTGAGAAGTCATTTATCAGAGAGGCATCATTATATCCCATTTCTTCTGTCCCTTTTTGGGGTCTCAAATTTCAAGTCAATTTATTTCCAGCCACAAGAAACAGTGCTCACCAACATGTAAGAAACAGAATTTCTTCATGGTCTCTTAAAAAGCTCCTTTATGCAAAAATGAACCTAGTGTTAAGAGTTTGCTCAATGAAGGGACCATTTTATGGTCTTTTTTTAAACTAGTCTTTTATAGATGTAATCATTTGCTAATAATAATTTTTTAAAATCACTACCATATGCTATCCGCAGCTAAAACCAGACACAAATAAAACAAAATCTATATGAAACATTTCTAAACATAATTATAAAACATGTTTATTTTTTGTAATAAAGTGACATAAATTAAGAGCCAAATTTTCATTCCATTTTACCTGTGAACTGGGCACAACACACATTTTCAGCAGCGGGACGAAAAGCTGGACTACTGGGAAATTTGACACAATATTCATTAAGAGACACGTGAAGCTCAGCCAGTTGACCTGATGTTAAAATATACAGGTTTTGGAACACACACTGTCTTGTAATTATTCCAAAAGTACACAAATCTTAAGTTCAAAGCCTGGAAAAACATCTTGTAGTATAAGAGATGTTATTTCAAATAATGTTTAACATAATACCAAAATAGCGATGAGACCAGGACTCTTCAATCAGCAATGTCAAAGACAGTCCTCACGTGAGTCTGAGGAACCATAGTTGTAAAGACAACCGACAGAGAAAACCAGTCACAGACTTTTTCAACACAGGAACAAAACTGAAGCCAGTCAGAATTTAAACCAAGCTAGTAGAGGCATGCTAGAAAGAAACCAAGACAGCTCTTTAAACAACCAGATGACAAGTGTCACTTCCTGCCGATGGACACGCTATGCTGAATCTACTCAGAATTCAAAGGCTGCACAAGTACACAGAAGAGAAATCCACTGTAGCAGCTACCGCAGATCACATCCAGCTACAAAAGCCCTCTTAGCTGAAAAAAGTCACTGGCTTGGACAGTGCTAGGAAGACACATCCCAGGAACTTACTCTGCTCTTATCCTCCCCAGACATCTGTTTATGGGCACTGTGGGAGATGACCAATAGTCCCTGCAGCCTAGTGCTCTGGCCCACTATAGTGTTACTTATGGTCTTATGTCTTACTGTATCAGAAGACACCAAAGCAGGGTGTGGGCACTGTTATCTGGCCTTCTCACACTCAGATATTCTCCTCATACTATGTAAGAAAGAAGTTCAGTCCACACACCCAGCCTATAAGGAAACACTTCCCTCCAGTGGTAAAGCAACAAGGCATCATAGGAATAAACAGTAATTAGAAACTTACATCTCTGGAACAGATGAGGGAATGTATTTAACATTAAATGTGATACAAATTGACTTCAGATTCCTAAAATCCATGCCACACCATCTTTCTACTTTCCACTACTCAGACTGTCTCTAAATTATCACCTTACAGGTTAGTAGGCAATATTAACGGCTAGCGATGCCAAAAACACCCTCTACACCACCATGGCTCTTAACTGCCTGTGGTATGGCCTAATGCTACAGGGAACCACCATTTCAGGTCAGACTACAAGCCCAGCAACATCTCCCTCCAGCCACTCTCTACTGAAGAGAAAAATACCGTACTAGGTACCTTACATCCCATTCTCAACGCATCACTTACGGGCACTGTAAATCTGCTGACAGAAAAAGATTTCTGGATTTTGAACGCAGGAAACCACACCAGAAAACGTGTCTCCAATAGACACGGAGACACATTCTGCAACTGAATTAGCATAGTGAAGAAGCTCTTCATCTTCAGGGTTTTTTTTTTTTTGACTTCTCTTACAACGGTTTCCTGACACTGTAGATTAAAAAAAAAAAAGTTACTGATCAAAAGCTGGATAACTTTGAAATGTGCAATCTCACCAGCCAGGATTCACAGACTTAAAAACTATGCTAAATTAAACCACAAAATCTAAACATGCTGAAGCAGTTTATTCTTTTTGCTGATTCTTTGGACTTTGAAGGCTCTTGTCATATTATCCATTAAATTAATGCTCACATAATTGTCATTAAACAAGTACTTTGTACTATTAAAAAGCATATGTGCTACTGTCACTAATGAACTGAAAGAAGCTCCACTAATCAATGTTCTTAAGTAGGAGGTAATGCTAGTGAACAGCTAGAATATTTACTACATTTAGAATACCATGCGACACAGGAGGACTTCACATTCCCCAAATTTTTTACATCTCTTCCTAAGAAGTTTGATTTGCTTGCTTACCTCTTGAAGGGTTTCCTCCTTTGGCATTACTTCCTGGAGTTAAATCAGACCTTACTTCTAAAGGTACTTTATCTAGGCAGTCTCCTAAAATACAGATGTAAGAAATAAATTAATTTACCATACAAGATAGTAATAATTTATTTTATTTCAGAACAATCTTCTTAGTCTGACCTATATCGCTATCACAAGGTGAGCAAGTTCTGCTTATGTGTTGAGCACTTGATATGCTTAGAATGTAGAATAGAAGTAGTTTCAGAGTAACTCAACTACTTGAGTTTTCTGAAGACATTCACAGCTCCAAGTCTGTTTGACTAAATAAAATGAGCAAAGCAGTAACAATCAACTTGCAGTCACTAAAGACTGTTCGACGAAAAACTGATTACAGCTTTTCAGCCAAGGATTCACAACTTACCTCCATATTTACAACATTGAGCAAGCAATGAGTTACCAAGATTTACAAAGAAATCTTGCATTTCTTACCTATTACATATTTCATTTCCGATGCATGAAGCAGTATTCCAAGCTTTCACTAGAATTATTTTCAACTGAAAACCTGAATACAGATGTTTAAGTTGCTTGTAAGATCATGGAATAGATGCATGCAACATTTCACAAATGCAGTGAGATTTTTGTGATTTTCTCTCCAAGAGGCTGCAAGTTATAGTGCTTTGCCATTAGGGTGCTGTAAAGCAACCAAATGTGAAATATGCCCAGCGCAACCCTGAATCAGTTGGATTTACACAGAACTAAAGTGAATTATTATTTTACAGATTGCAGAGACTGTGACATGGAGATAAGCTTCCTGCACATCATTCATTTTGCTTACTGATACTATCACTTTTAAAGAGTTAGAAATGCATGAGATAAAATGAACAACAGGGTCCTAAATTTGCATGTCTCTACTAAAACAGAAACACAAACAAGACAATCCAGAAAATGCGGAATTTATTACCATTCCACCGGAAAAGTAACTACTGAAATTTAAGGTTATTAAGCATAACAAGATATTTCAGGTACAGACACTTTAAAATGACCTCTATATGGAAGGGTGAAGTAAGAGAAAACTTAAAAAGAAAATGAAAGAAGAAATGAAGGGGCAGGTTGGGAGAGTGACAAGATGGTCAACAGCAAAAGAAAAAAAAATCTCTTCTAAATGTACTGGACAGTGGGAGGGAAAGTGAACATGACAGACATATCCGTTGTGTTGGAGTTTTTTCCCCCCCACACTACAAAGTACTTACCAAAATCTGGAAGAACAACATCTACAGAAAAACTCAACATCATTTCCTCCTGTAACACGTCAGCAACAGTTACTGAACAGTGCTTTCCAATGAGGTGGGAAGAAAACCTGGGGATGCCTTCATTCCACCCTTTTTCTTTTGAATCATAATTAGCACAGGAACATTTAATGGCCTAGAAAGAATTACAGTTAGAACAAGGGGGAATAGGGGGTTGTTTGCACTGTAGAAAAAGCAACTAATTAAGGCACTCAGAAATAGCATCTTGCATGTAAAAGTTAAAGCTGCTGTTGGAATTTGAAGTGCTATCAGATCAACCAACTTCTTTACAAGACAGTTAAGAACTAGGAAATTAAGTTCAAACTGTGAACTGCATTTGCTCCAATTCTCCCACTATTTATGCTGCCTTATGTAAAGCATGGTCATATCACACATCACATCTGATCACAGGTGCACGTCCTGACTTGGCCTTAACAGACACAGAGGGCTTTATGCCAAGATTCAAACAGCTCTCAAAATCTTCTATGGACGCAGCAGAAAACTGCTAGTCACAGCTGTCACTACTTGAAAGAATGCTTCTCTGTTCTTCTTTGCACATAGTTAAAACATACTAGTTTAACTCACTAGACCATCCTTTGTAATGGAAGACATTCACACAGTATGGCAACGAACCCAGACCAAGAGATGTCTTTACTCCAAACAAAGCTTGCCCAAAGTACAAGCGGTATTTCACTACTGCATGAGACCAGATTACAATACACAGGCAGAATGTTTCCCCTGCTGTCCTCTAGCACAGAAGGGACGTGAGGATCTGATTGCCCTGCAGGGCTTTTTTATCAGCTCAGAACCCAAGAATTCTGGGACTAGGAAGAAAAAAAAGCCAGGCAGCCTTCCTCACTCCTTTGGAACAGCTAGGGAACATTCCAGAACGTGAGCCTTAGTGTAGTATAGCAGTTTTTGTGCATCACTTTCACTGAACACAAAATAGTGTGATAACGACAGTTACACTGAGACACAAGCTCCACTCATTTCAGAGCTATTCATTTAAAATACTTCAGCTACTGTTAGGAAAATGGAACTCACACATGGAGGAAACAACAGTTCAGTGTCTTTCTGCAGAGATCTAATCCAAGAGAGCAGAATATTTTCTTCATTTCCATAATCTATATAGAATACTTGGGCTTTCTTTTGCAATATATCCACATCTTTTACCAGTGCTCTATTCCAGGTCTGTGTAGGAATAAATTATAATCTTAGTAAGAACACAACAGATTTTGCTTTACTTCATCGAGTTTGTTTACCAACAAAGGCATTGACCAATTCTGAAGTGACTCCAATGAACACAACTGACTGTAGTGTTGACTGCTGTGAAGACAAAATTCCACTCCTATGGATATTGGCTACTGGACAGTAAATGAAGAATCCACTAACAGTGGAGGAGAAAAAGGGGAAGAAATACAAAAAAGGGGCGAGAAGGGAAACAGGAGCTAGATGTGGCTATAGAAATGCAATCAGAAAAGTCAGGTAAGAAGTGAAGTAAGAATAACTTGCTTAAATAAGCAGAGTCATATTCCAAACTGTTCTAACTACAGCAGTTTAAATTTGCTAACACACACAGCCTTCAAGCAACAGCAGGACAGACAGCACCTACAGGGCGCAAGTACATAAACACACAGAAGTAAACCGGTTTTGGGGGTTGGGGTTTTTTGGGGGGAGGGGGAGGGGAAATCAGTACTTTAAATTTGTGTTCCAGATGTTACAAAGTTAGTTACTACTGCAATTTCGCCACAATAAAGTTATTTCTAATTAGCAGCCTTCACTGGTAGATACATCATAGCAAAACATGCTACACATTATGAGCTCAACATAGAATGGTTATTTTAATCAGATGTTACCTGATCAAAAGAACATCTTGCAATGCAGACTTCCCCTTTCATAGGAATATATTGCTCTTGAATAACTGTGTTAGCGTAACAGTCTTGCAGTTTCACAGAAAGTTTATTGATCTGGTCTAAAACTTCTGGAGAACTCATCTGTATATAAAATTCACTTGGACTCTTGAACTGTGTTACTGTACCCTAAGGAGAAAAGCCATACTAAATTATAATCATGCAAGGACAACCTACGGTATATTATTCAGAACCAGTGTTCATTTCAATAAATATATTTCAACCTGGACCTGATTTTGTTATTTTGTTTTGCATCTAACAGTAATTAACCGCATGGAACAAAACCAGCGATGTTCATCTTCACAGAAACAATCTTCCTCATGTACTCCCGCTGGCCCGCTTGTGTTTACTTATCTGTATAAAAATAAAGGAATCTTGCATGTGAGCAAAATGAGACAAAGAGCTGAGGTGACACAAAGCTATATACGCTTAACAAAGCTTCAAATGCAACCTAACAAAGCATCATAGGATTCTTTCAAAATAAAAGTACCTGTACTTCCATTGCTTTTTTGATCCCTAGAGTCTGGAGATCCGAAAACATTGTTTTCTTGATGTGCTCTTCTGTCTTGGGAGAATCCACAAAAGCTGAATTACCCTTTTGAAAACAGCTACAAGTTATGTTTAAACTGGAATTGTTCAGCTGTAGCTCATTGTAGTAACAAACAAAAAAACCAACTTATTTCAAGAAGCATGTAAAAAAGCACTTTTGTTGACTTTCAATAAGAAGTCTTGCAGACTTTGTATTAGTCTTGAAAATAACTGAAACATTATCACAGAGATATACTGAACAGACAATGAAAAATAAGTGCTGAAGCCTCACACATTCCCCTCTTCCTTTCACACCTGTTTTACAGGACAACTCAGCTGTATTTCCTGCTTGTGATGCTCTCATCAATAACAGGAATTGAACTCCACCTGGTTCCTTGTAGCCTTAACAACACAGAGTAGATTATAGCTACTGCTTTAACTTCAGGCATCCATTTTTTTTTAAAAAAGTCCAAATGTTTAGTGTAACCAGCCTAATGCATACCATCTGTGTCATCCTAAAAACATTAGAAAAGTAATCTTACACACATCATTAGGGAAAATAGCTTTTCAATTTGGACCAAATTACTGCAGACAATGCACGACAACAAGGTTACTGTTACAACTGCCAAATTAACTGTTTACTTGCAACAAAGATCCTTCTAGAACATTTTGCATAAAAACACATCTCAGTACAATAGCAGAATACATTGACTGTTGTTTCATACACAATATAAGCTCTTTTCCTTCCGCAGAACTTGCTCAAGATTCAGATGAACAAGGGAAAAACAAAACCTTCTGTAATTTCAAAATAAACTTCCTACAAATTGTTTATTCCTATTGTATGGCCTCTTGATATAAAGGTCCCTCACTATTAGTTGATCAGTTTTACTAGAACAAAGACACAAGTACACACAGCAGACAGTTATCAGAATGAACGAAGTGTCCTGACCCAAAATGAAGCCTCCTTTCTAAATTCCTTCAAAAAGTTAAACAGATGAATGAGCTACTTCAAAGAAGTATATGACAGAGGAGCTTTCTTGTACAGTGCAAACATGGGGCTAGTTGGAGGTATGCACATTTACTCGCTTTCCTAAGTATCCCAAGAAACCATAAAAACAGCAAAATTATCTCCTGCAGAAGAGTTCATAGGACTCATTTTTACTTTTTCACAAATGTTTTTTCAAACAAAAAATGAGTTGTCCGATTGCACTGCTGAAGGCTCTAGAAGTAACATATTTTTGAATGCTTCTCCCAGTAACTTCTGATTTTAAGCACTGATCTTTCTAAAAGGAGTAGACTATAATATTTGGGATTTATTCCTTTCCTGTAAATTAAATTAAGCATATTGCAACTAGCTCACAAAATATCCATTCAAGACATAGTGAAAATCATACTTGATACCTTAAGATAAACTCCCTTCTCAGTTTTAGCAGGTAGCTTGCCTCTATCGTTACTACTTACACTGTAATCAAAGAAAAACATGTTAATTTTGAAGAACCAAAGATAGACAAGTATCATTCATAACATCTACTCGCAAATAAAACAAAAAGGTTGTGTTCACAGTATGGGGATTTTGCCAACCCTTATTCCTCCTCCAAGACAATGCAGAATGGTGGTAAATTTGTTAGTTCCTTGTCATGCAACACTTGGTGTGTTCTTCCTGATGCCATCAACAAAAAACAAATTATTTTTTATTAAAATGGAGAATGTTTTTGTAGAGTTCTGCTAACGCTGTAATCCCAAGCAAACCTTAAGAACTATAAAATCACAAAATGAGATGTTGCTATTTCAGCTGAATACTTTAGTAATATCCAGATAACACACATGCCAGATTGTTCCCATGTCCCCCCCCATTCAGTCACTGCAGCAAAACTTGTGGGAAAAAAAAAATCTCTTGCAAACTTTGATTATGGACACTTGCTTGCAGTTTCACTTAACTGCAATAATCACTCCTTGCTGGCAACTGTCAGCTTAAATGCTCAGATCGCTCCCCTAAACTGCTCCAAAGCCAGCCAGTCAACTTGTACTGTGTCATAACTTACTGGTGCTTACTTTAATTGAAACAGATTAGGGAGTTATCTCTTGAGCATCTAAACTAGTGTGGCAAAAAGCGATAATGATGGGCAGCTAGAGAATGGCCTGGCTGAGACAACTTCTAATTGCAGCCATTCTCATCAAAGATAACAAGTTCACTGAAGCTACAGCTAGATTCAAAGAGTGCCTCTTCAGAGTCTGTGAAATGCAGCCCATTAACCATGCCACTGCTGAAAAGCAGAGTCTCATTTCTCATCCCTTCCCTATGTCATCAACAGCAATAACAAGGTCATGTGATAAACTGGTATTCTTACTGCATGCTCACGTAGTTCTGATGCAAGTAAAAATAATGCTTTTTCTTTAAGTCACACTACATAACACCTTAAGAACTCAAACAGTATGTTTCAAGTCACCCTTCTAAAGCAGCAGAGCTGAGTTTTCTGACAAGTATGAGATAATGCAGTACTAGCCTAAGAATAAGCAACAGATTTTACTGTAATAGTGCCTTTACACAGTCATTTAAGTTGTACTGGGCGAGATATTGTCTTTCTGTAAAGATTACTGGCAGAACTTTTCACAAACTTACTTCTGTTTAATTGGCTCACATACAACACTATGTGCTAGCCAGTTTTGCTTCTGACAAACTGCAGAGCAATAGTGTATTTGCTTGCATCGTGAACATCTGAGGGTTCCTTAAAAAAGAAGTCAGAAAGAAACATCTGTATCAGAAGATAAAACAGTTAAGATACAGACTCCGTGTATTATTAAATAAACTGCATTATAAGATGGTTCCACTACTGTTCTAAGCACTTACAAATAGGTATTTGTATTCACATATAACTATCAGACACTATTGCTCAGATGTCCCTAATTCCTTCTATATTTAAGAAGGAAAAAACCCCGTGTTTTTCATTAAGGAGATGCTCTGTTTACCAGTTCCATAACCCCAACTATGTTCTGAATAGTCACTATACTTGCATCCAAGAGATAAAAATACACATACATTTTAAGACGTTTCTAAGCACACCTTCTCGTCTCTCGTCTGGTTTCACTGATAAATGCACTGTGCATCACAGACTGCAGGACAACAGGCACTTACCAAAAAGACCACAATTATGGCAAGTCTTCATTTGAGGGCGTGGTATTAATGAACTAAAGAGACTCTTATCATAGCCAATCGAGAAGAAATTTTTAGAGGAATATCGATGTTTCTTCAGGTTCTCATGAATCAAATCAGAACGTGACACCTGTGGAATAAAAAAAATTCAGGTGATTCTTACCGGAAAAAAGCTGACCATTAGGGTAGAAATATTCTAATATACCAAAATGTGACAAGAAGAAGAGTCAAAATTTTAAAGTTATAGAAAGAGCAGTGTATGCCGATCATTTCTGCTATCTAGAAATGCTGAGAATATTTGGGGCAATTATAAAGTGCAATAACTTACTGTATTTCCTTTATCAGCTGCAGCTGTCAACAGCAAGTTCTCTCTACAAGTTACATCTTCCATGGGACTTCCTAGAAGCAGAAGTATTTGCAAAGGGATCTGATTAATAATGCCAATGCATGCCTGTGTACGGAGTATTTGCAGGAAGACACAAGGCTCTTATCTACTCCTATTATTCTGCAAGCACATTTGAGCAAAGGGAGATGCTAGGACTATGACACACTCTGGAAGTCACTTGTTATCGCTCTGATTCTACATTTATTCAAACCTACCATCAGCAGCATTATTAAAGCAATGGTTTCACAGCTCTGTGCTTATCACTCGATGTAAGTCTTAAAAGTTTAAAAGTTGTTTCAATTAAAGTTGTTCAGCAGGAACAAAAAAACCCCCACATTATTTCCAATAACCATAGGGCAGAAATTCAGAACAGGCAACTTTACAGTAGCTGAAACAATACAAGTTTCTTTCAATACTGTTGAACGTGTGGTCTATGTTAAGTTTATACTCATGCACAGTTTTGTCACACAAACAAGTATTCAGAAACGAAATACTCTGAAGAGATTTTGGCTTTTCAGTGAGTGCTTTATAAGCCTTGTGATAAGCCAGTGAGTTTATTATGAAACAACCCTTACAAGACAAACATTCAGCTAAGTCTGCATAGAAAAACCTAGTTCCTACTATATTGGTAAGTGGGCAACTCATTTACCTACAAAAAACCTTGTTTCAGTTGTAGACTATACAAGCCATTCTAAGCTTGTTCCAGTCTGGCAGGTTTATAAGCCCAAATTCTCTACCAAGCCGACATAAAGCTTACATGGTGTTTTTTTCCCCCACTTGGAAGCAAGTTAATCTTGTAAACTTTGCCTAGACTAAAACTCTTGCCTAACACGAAATCAAATTCCATGAACACTCCAGACCAGGATGGCTGTGTACAAAGCTGTCTCAGATCTCCCAGAATCAAGTCTTTTCCCCCCTTCCCGACTTGCAGTAAAAGAGAACATGGATGAGACAGTACCGAGGCACTGATGAGGGCAACCAACTTTGCTGAATTAACTCCAGCTCCCACTGCACTTATCCGTGCCAAATTCCTCAGCACTCCATTATCCTGTTTTTTTCAATTATCTAAGACATTCCTGCCTGCACAAGTTTGGTTAACTAGGAGTTAGCTGTATTTATAAGCCATAATCATACTAATGATGTTTATCTATAATCAAGCATACAATTACAGAAGAACAGTCAAGATACCTTTGTCAAGCTTTGGACAAAGTCTGTCTTTAAAAACTTTCTGTACCGTTTCTACACTTGGCAAAAAACACCCTGTATTGTTTGCTCACAAAATACTGCCTTTTGTTAGATGTTTCAGAAATTCAGCCTCGAAAATTAGAGCTTTTCAACAGGAAGCTGGCCCTTGTGATTCTGCTGCTTTATCCTCCACCTACAACTTTATTACCTTTGTTCTTCGCGTGAAGCGCTTCCGCCATCATGTAAATGTTACCTTTGAGTATGACAAAAGGCAGCTAGCTGTAGGCCAGGTAACTACAAAAGCATGAATTTAAAGATTAATTCAAGCAGGCACACAAATTAAAATATTCAAATATCTTTAAGTCATGTTCTGAAGCTGTACTTAAGCAACAGTTTTGGGAGGCTAATCCTCTACTATTTCTTTAACTTGTACAGTAAAAAGTAAAATACTTTTTGCCTTAAAGATCTCAACTGCAAACTCTCAAAATTAAAAACAAATGATGAAAAGTCCTTTACTAGAGGACCGAGGAGCAGCTGTCGCAACCCGCATGTTAAGCTTGCTGGACTCACGAGGGACCCATCTCTCTTGAAGAGACTCACTCCAGTTTAGATAAACCCCCCCTCCAGTGAAGCAGAACCTGCACTTGTCAGTTCCTGACGGCTGGGAGCAAAGCCACAAGTGAAGGCCCGAAGCCCGGCGGTAACAGCGGCTTTGTGAGCTGCCCAAGGGGAAACTACTGCGCCGGGCCCTGCCAAAACCAACTTTTGGTAGCTCTTTCCCAACGTTAACACAGAATGGAATCCCTTTGAGTATGAAAATACTCTCTTGCTACATGACATGGGAGAAATAAAATTAAAATGAACTTACAAATAAAGCTGAGCAGTCTTTGGGCACACGAATTGACACTGCAATCCATTCAACCATAAAGGAGCTTTCACAACTGCATCTAATAGTACCGGCACGTGTAATTTTAATTAACTCAGAGTAAAACTTGAGCGTCCCCACCTCACAGCCTCCCACCAGGGCTGGGCCAGCGCTCCACACGCCCGCTGCCCCGGGCCCCCTCCCTCCGGGCAGCGCTCGCCCCCGGAGCGCGCCCCCGGACTGGGCCACCCCTCACTGGAGGGCTCACGGCGGCTGGAGAGGAAGCACCGGCCCGCGGCGGGCACAGACGGCGCCCACCACCTTCCCGCCACCACGCTCACCCCGCCCAGCAGGGAGCCCGCTCCGCGCGCCTGCCCGTAGGTGGGGTGGGGCGGGGCGGAGCGGGGCGGGGCCACGTGCTGCCCGGCCGGTCGGTCGGTCGGCGCCGGCGGGATCCGGTGCGCGCCGACCCCTGCCGCTCCCCGCCATCTTACCCTGACGGGAGGGACCGCAGTTGCCCCTAGCATCGCCTGCTTTAGAGCGACGCATACAGGGGCGACCACCGTCATTAAACGACAGGCACGTGGGCTGGGGAGACTTCCAGCTGCGGGCAGGGTAGGTGGTCAGGCCCCCTCAGCAGGGCGGCGGGCACCATCACTGGCACCTCCTCATCGGGGGCGCTCTGGTAATGGTAGCTGGCTCTGTGCTTGAGAGCTAAGGCTGTCTGGTTTTCACTTGAACTATGGCATGGTTGTCAGAGCCCTGGACAAAAACGTGTTAGTCATAAATTTTATTACACCTGGCGTGTTGCAAGACACTGCCCTTATTTTATGACTCAGAAGCACCACTGCTTTTCTCACTCCAGCAAAATTTGGTGAGGGACTGTGGAACATCTGTGGTTGCACTAGTAAACCCATGCGTTCCTTGGGGATCCATGTACTGTACTGCTCTTAGTGATGCAAAAAGACAAAAGAATACAGTTACACAATACTAGCTACAGAGAGCAATGAGTAGCACCGTCCTTAGCTCTTAATTTCAGAAAAACCTACGGGTTATGCTGAAAACTCTGTGCCTGAGCAGACTTGGCCTGTCAGTGCTTTGCAGCAGCAGGTGTACCCGCATCGGGCCACACGTTCATAGTTCAGCAGCAGGAACGGTGTATAGCTGCTTTCTGTAATTCATCCAACAAAATGAAAATTCTCTCAGGACATCAGTTAGACAACCTTGTTTCATACAAACTCAGAAGGTGTCTGTGAGATCTATGCAAGAATCATGAAATTTGATACATCAAATCGATGCATTTGTATTTTTAAATATTTGAATTTGCAGCCTAGAAAATACATCACTTCATCTCCCATTTCCAACCTATTCTCTGCTTTTATTTGTCCTTTCTCCTCTTTCTTTTCTACACAAGGTGGTTTCCCCTTTTCTTTTTTAAGCTTTTTTTTCCCATCGTCATGTCTCTGTCTACACTTCATCCTCAATGCTGCTGCAGTTATGCTACTACTTAGACATGCTCTCAGTTGTTCCCAGTGCTGTGCAATTAAACTTTCATGTTTAATTGAATCTGGTCTATTTGAGTGCCTACACTTTTGTACATATTATTTTGTACATACACTTTGTACATATTATTAAAGAGTATAAAATCAGTGATGGATTTTAGTCTTACATGTTCTGTGGTGTAGGGAATAATTATTTCTGTTCATAGAGAAGAAATTGAAGCACAGGTATTTTGCCTTAAAGTCATTTGGAGTCTGGCTGCGACAGCATTTCAGTCTAAATCTTCCGTGTTTAAGTCTAGGATCCTGTCTGCCAAACTATTGTTCGCTGCTAAGCATTCTCAGAAGAAATGGGAACAACACATCAAAGGTTTGCTGAGTTTTTTTCTGGGTGGTTCAGATACAACCTACCAGTGTCAGAGGAAAGACTCTTCTTCCTGGCTCCAGTGAACCTCCAGCCCTCAGTTGCAATCTGAGTAGCGGCTGACTGTATTGGAGGCTGCTCTGAAAGCACAAGGGGAAATTAGGTACGATTAGGTGGGATTTCAGGAAATTCATCTGCCAGATTGCCCAGCGTTGCATATCAGAGTAGGCACAGTTGCACACAGCAGGTTGCAGGGAGACAGTGCAATTATGATCATATAGCCTCCATTACCTCCCGCACTCTGCTCCTCTCTCCGCAAGATTAGCCCAATAATCCTTGTGCCTATGAAGCACTAATATCAGTGAGGCATTAAGAAAAGCTTCTCTGTCACTCAAACCTCTCTCTCTCTCTCAAAAAAAGGCTTTGTAACGCAAAATATCCACGTTTCTAGTAAATTTAGCTGGCTAGCCATTTCGATCCCCAAGGCCTGCTCAATCAAAACAACACTGCCAGTCTGAACAGTCTTTTGAAATGACACTAATTAATGCTGTAGGCTGCACTGGAAGTGTATTGACAGGGTGCAATGAAAAGGAAAATCAAGTATCCCACAGGAGACAGAATTTCATCAGCATGTGAACTGGCACAAAGTTTTCTTGCAGTTAGAAGTTGCAAAGAATGATTGAGCCAGGGCAAAGGTTTTACTTTTTTTTTTGTTTTTTAAATATCAGTTATTTGGGACTTTCCATACCTCAGGATACTGCAACAAGAAAGGGCAGGAAATGACAGCAGTAAAATCAATTCTAAAAAGAAAAAATAAGAGGTCTGGGACTGCAACAGTTGAAAAAGATAAATGTGAAGGAGTGTCAGAGGTAATTGGGGAGAGTGCTGTTAGCATGGAGGCTGACAGCAACATCACAGCAGCTGCAGCAGGTTGATGTGGCTTGCCTGCTATTTTCAGCGGGAGCTTTGGGCTTGCCTACATGTCGGTTCTGTAATAACTGTACCAGTGTGTCATTAGTTCTAATTTGTAGGATCTAAGTGCCTAGGAACTAGCTGGGACACCACCATGCTACAAGCTGAACAAAGCGAAGTCCAAGCAACATACAATGAAAACAAGTTTTTCCAAGTATAACTTACTCAGAGCACTTGTATAATCACAGTCACACTTAGGATTTAGCTATACCGTGCATAGATTAGAAACGACAGTAGGGGCAAGGTCTTGGCACCGTGACTGCAGCTTCAGGAGTGCTGCTGGCCCTGCCCGACAGGGACAGAGGGCGAGGCTGCTGGGGCTTTATAGATGGTGCTCCCTGAAGACCCCTGGCAAACCATGCTTGCTTGGAATAAAAGAGTTAAGACAATGAAAGTGATTCCGAATGAAGACAGTAATAACTCTTCATGTAATCTTGGCACGATGTGAAATGCAGGAATCAAACCGATCTGCAGTAATTACATTTCACATAACAGACCAGCCTTCTGACGAATGCAGAGGATGGGAGTCAGGCAACCGGGACTTTGCTCCCAGCTCTTCCTTGGCAATGCCAGCCATGGACTTCCTGCGCCAGTGGTCCCAGAGGAGTATGGGGTGTTCAGCATATCTGCTGTTTCAGCCACCTTGTTGTTCTCCCTTAAGGTGGAGGTGCTAACGCTTTTTTAGTTGAAGGAGAAAGCATAGGACTGTAAGCCCCCTCCAGTGGGCAAAGCTATTAAAATGCTATGTATAATTAACAAATATCACCTGGAAATTGAACAATTACATGAACACTTTTCTTAGTTACAAAAGCATGAGCCAAAAGCCAGGACTACAACCTTTTGAAACAAGGGGCCAAATTCTGCTTCTGCCTCTGCAATGCAGAGCTCATGTCTGCAGCAGCAGAGAAGGCTGTTGTGTACAACTGACTGTATTTCAGGTGCTAAGTTCTCTCACTCCGAAATTGTCATCCTCAGCATTTGTACATGCCCAATGAGAGCTATGGCTGGCTAACTAAGAGTTACAGTAATTCAGTCGTTCTTTATTTAATACGAATGCAGACAGTGTGGGGAAGGAGCTCTATGTCCTGTCATTAGCATTCCCTAAGTACCTGTGGCTGCCTCCTGGGAATAAGATACTGCTCAGTTGAAAATTTGGCCCAAGGACAGGTACTCTAAGAGTCAGAACTGTCTGGGCATCAGTGCTGGGACTAGAGCCGTGGGGAGTCCAGCTGAATACAAAAAAGTCCTTTTCGCCTGCCTTTAAGGAAGAAGTCCACTAATCAGGCTCAATTTTCTTAACCTGTTTCAGTCCTGCTGAAAAAAATGTCCAGAATAAAAGGTGAAAATGAGCTGAAATTCTGCCAGGTCTGGTGGGATGCACCAAGCCGCGTGATTAACGTCAGTGGGACTGCAGGCAAAGCGTACAGCAAAGCAGAAACATAAATCTTACAAGGATTGGGGCCAGAGGACGCTGGTGTCTCTGCAGTTGCCTTTAAAGAACTGGAAGAGAAGACCAAACAAGAAGCATTTGGGCACCGAGGTGACCGTGTTACAGAGCAGCCAGGCTGGGTGAACATTGATGCTCAGCTGCAGAACAGGAGTAGCAGTGGCAAAGAAGCAGCATTTCTGAAAGCAAAGCTTAGGCTTGGGCTGCAGGGCAGCTAGCAAGTGAGTGTTGCACAGCACTGCTTTCTGAAAATGGACATTTTTTCCCTTATCTCTATTCTGCACCTGATTTTTTAAATTTATTTTTAGCAATATGGAATACACAGTATATTATGAGCAAAGCAATGGCTAGATTTTTGCCTGCAAGATATTATTTGGAGGTTAAAGCTGAGGCCATGAGTTCTCTCCACAATCTACTCTAGTTTATGCTCTCACCTAAATAATGTTTTTTAAAGACATAGGCGTTCATCTGACTCCTTCACTACTTTAGAGATGATGATTAGGATACTGGTGTTTAATTATCTGAAGAGGTATTATCTTTCCCAAAATAATGAAAATGCCGAGGTTTATGGTTACGAGTTCTGAATGGTTTACAGACTGATTTTTTCTAAGATCCCAGTGTTGTTTTCAGGGATCTGTGAAAAGGTTTCAAGGGAGCATTTTCTAGGACCCCCAAATCTGCATTTTTGAGTTTTGAAATTCCAATTTCTCCAATAAGGAGAAAAATAACTTGCTCAAATAACTAACTCCTCTTATTATTAACATTAGTGTTTGTAAGTAAACTTATGCAGCATATTCTGTTTTCAAGGTCATTCAATGTATGAACTGATCATCACTGTGTTTTATAGGTATGAAGCACATAGGAATGTGTATACTTTTATATGTCTATAAAAGTAAATTCGCCAAATAAAGGAGTAATCTGATATAACAGCAAAGTTAGTCCTGCCATGAGTAGGTGACCAGACTAGATATGCTCCTGAGGTCCCTTCCAACCCAAATTATTCAATAATTTTAACTTGATTTTTCTCTTATTCTGTTTAAGAAGTTCCTGCAGGGAAGATGCCATTACTTACTTTACCTGATCTGCTATAGAAAATGCAGCTGTTTTCACCTAACGGCTTGTCTGCTAAGGTAGTTTTTTCAACTTACTTTTCATTAAATAAAATAAAATTGCATTTATGTAGCGCTCTGGATTCCAAAAAGGTTTGTGTTCCATGGAGAAATTGCTGCTCCCAGCACAGAAATGCACTCCAGATTTTTGATGCCCAGCATTTTTTTCACATTTTCTTTTTAATCCCCTCAGAATAAAGAATGAAGTACCGGCAGGCGTTAACTGAAGCTGGACTCTTATTATTAACATCGCTGGATTTACTCTTAGACGGCTTGTGGGTGCAGAGGCTTTTCATGTCGTGTGTAGGGAGGGGCTGGCTTGGAAAAACGAGATGCTGTTTACTTAGGGAAGAAGAGACTCTATTAGTCATCAGCTGCGCACCGATCTTGCAAGGCGCCTTTGCGACCAACTCTCTCAAAACTGTTGGGCTGCGCAAGTCCTCCCGTGCGGTGGCTTCTCAGGGCCGTGGTCTTGAGCAGCGCCATGAAATGCCAGACACGAGATACCTTGCCCAGAAAGGTTGTAATGGGGGCTTAAATAAGAAGGGGAGGGGGGGGAAACCCCTCCTGATTGAAGTAATATTTGTACGCGTGTCCCAAGTTACCTAACGTGGGCAGTTCAGCAGCTCCCGTTGCTGTAGCGGTTAGCGCCTCCAGCTCGGCTCCCGTTCCCTTTCGTCTCGGGCCGCTGTCGGCAGCCACTGCGGGAACGAAGCGGCCGTACGAAGGGTCAGCGCCGTCACCGCGGGGTGCTCAGGGCTGCGTCCAGACGGCTGCTGGGTACCTCCGGGTACGGAGGCGTCCCAGCCTGTCTGGGCCACCGGCTCCAGCGCCTGCCCGCCGTGAACATGCCGGGGAATTTCCTCTGAAGAGGCAGCGAGGGTGGAGAAAAAGCGTCCAGGTAGCTGACACCCCACCGCCCGTTCAGAACGGCCGCGCTGTCAGGCAGCCCGCGGCGTCCCACAGACCGGGGCTGCCCCCACGGAGGCCGCAGCCCGCCCGCCCGGACCCAAGCCTGGGGGAGACGCCGGGCTCCCCCGGGTCCCGCCCACTGCGGGCCGGCCGCCGGGCTGGCCGCGCCCCTTCGCCCGCCGCTCGGGGCTGGAGCGCCGCCCGCCGCCGCCATCTTTGTTGATGTGTCAGCTCGCCGGGAGGGTCACGGCCCGCGGAGCGCGCTGCCGCCATGGGGGAGCCGCCGGCCTCTCTGCTGGCCTCGTAGCGAGCGGGTAAGGGCCCGCGCCGGGCTGGGCCGCGGAGGAGGGCGGGCGGAAGGGCGGGCTGGCGTGCGGATGCTTGCTGCCGGCGCCCCAGAGCCCCGCGGGTGCTGCCGCGCTCCCTGAGGGGGCGGTGCGTGGGCACCCGCGGCCCAGGGGGCCGGGTCGAGGCGGGACGGCTCGGCGCTTCGCGGCAGGCTCGCTGGGGTGCCCCGGTGTTGGCGGTGCGCGTGAGCCGCTTCGGCCGCAGCGTGCCGGCGCCCGCGGGCGGTAAACCCCGGGGGGGAACGTGGCCGCGGGGGCGGAGGGAGACTTTCCCCGGGTGCCCTGCCGGCGCGGTGGCCGCGGCGGGGGGGGGGGGGCTGCGGGGGC